>JBBPBX010052679.1:9148-24118 GCA_038048925.1 Garcialebias charrua
AAGGAAGGAAGGAAGGAAGGAAGGAAGGAAGGAAGGAAGGAAGGAAGGAAGGAAGGAAGGAAGGAAGGAAGGAAGGAAGGAAGGATCGGAAGGAAGGATCGGAAGGAAGGATCGGAAGGAATGAAATGGGGAAGGGAAGGAAGGAAAGATGGAAGGATGGACAAAAGAAGAAATGCTTGCTAAAAGCTAAAAGTATTAAAAAGGAAGGAAGGATCGTTGTGTGTTGTCTTATCTGTTTTCCATGTAACCTGTGCAGGAAGTAGACACGTCCCAAACGATGCATGGAGTCATAATTTTCTAAATGTTGGCCTTTTTTAGTTTAATTAAATCCACTTTGAGTTAAAGAATAACAAATTAAAAATAAACTTTTGCAAACACAAACTATTATATCTTTACTGATATTTACAGAAATAAACGTCACAAATTATTTGTGACTGAAAACCATGTGTAAACCGTCAGCCAATCACAAAGCTGCTGCGCTGTCGTTGGCCAATCAGAGAGCAGGACTCACAGGAAACACCAATCCTGTCTGTTACTTTCATTTATTTATTTTTCTTACCTCTTCTGCTGTTGTTCAACAAAAAAATCACATTATTTTATTTTTGCAATAACATTAAAAAGGTGACAAAACCTCGAACAACAACCATCTTTTCTTTAAAGCCTGACAGGAAGTCAGAAGAACCTAAGATGACAAAATGGCCGACGTATCTGAAGAGCAGGAGTCAAGAGAACCAAGATTTTAAAAATTAGTTACAGCTACTTCCAGTTGCTCGTTACGGTCGACACCATGTAACCACAAACCTGCCTCTGCCATTCCCTGAAAGCACCCTTAAAGGAGACCACAGATAGGTTTTAAAAAATTTTATGGTATGTCTGTGAGGTTACCAGACAATGTTCATTCAATTTAATACACAAAATAATTCTTAGATAATCAATTATACCCTTTTTAATTCTGCCATTTTTAACTTTCGTTTTGAACGACTGGTTTATGATAATGAGATCTCGTGGCCACGCCCTTCAAAGATCTGTTTACATTAACTCCGCCCTCCAAAGGCAGACGAGGATGTCTGAACTCGCGTTACTGCCACCCAGAGCTGAACTGGACCGCGATGTATTTATTGTGGGACAGATCAGACGTGTACAAGTTGTCGTGTCATTTTTAATTTTTCCTCTGTAATAAGTCAAAGTCAAAGTCAACTTTATTGTCAGAACTGCAATATGTACAGGACATACACAGGACCGAAATTGCGTTTCTCTCAGTCCCTCGGTGCAACAGTAACCACTTAAACATTGAAACACTGAAACATATAATAATAGACATAAGCATAAAATAGTAAAACTGTAACACTGTCCTGAGTTTTTGCATAGTGGTATAAGAGTATGAAAATTTACACCAACTCTAAAACTAAAACTAAAACACTAAACATTTAATGAACATAATACTGTCCTGAGTTTTTGCATACAGTACTAGTATAAATGTACAACTCCCCTGACGTCTCCCTCCCTCCCCCTGTGCGCGCGCTGGAGGGAGCGGATGGCACTTGCAGCGGACACACACACACACACAGCGGAGCTGTCTCCCTCGATCAGCGTGCGCACACACACACACACATACACACAGGTTTGTTAATATGGTTTAGCGGTACGTAGTCTGGCCTGCTATGACACATAAACCAACACACACACACACACTGCAACATGCTGTATCGCTGTTCATTCAAGACTCCCATCTGAAAACTATGCCATTATCTGGGCCAGGAGGGTTAGAGAATCTTTGCAACGCTCACGTTAGCTGGCTAGACTCTGTGAAATTTTTAGCCATTGTGCTGACATAAAATAAGGAAAAACAACCGTCACCTCTTTTATACTGAAGTGGGTGGAGCATCAACAGGGGTTGCTAGGTGACGGGGCGGGACAAAGGTTGGGGTGGGTTGTGGTTGTGGCTGCGGTTTGTGACGTCACAAACCACAGGAAGTGAAAACGAAGTGTTTCTATCAAAGATAAATAAATATACTTAGAGTAAATAAATCACTGGGTGCATTTTTTTGGCCCTAGGACTGTTTTTTTATGAAGTACATACCCAAAGTTGAGTAAAAAAACATTAAGTGAATTTTGAATATGTGGTCCCCTTTAATAAGACAGGCAGACAAAATATGGAAGAAAAAAAGAAAAGACGCAAAATGCTAGCAAATAGCCAAATATAATTGCTAGCAAAATGTTAGCAAACTCTAAACACCAGCTAAATGACAAAAAAAAGAGAAAAAACAGCTAAAATCAAAATGTGGCAAAATCTAGCCGAAAACCCTGGCAAACAGCCAAACATCAGCTAAAAGGCAAACTGCTAGCAAACACTGACCCGAAAGCTAAAAACAAAAAGTGGCAAAATACGAGCAAGAAGCGAAAAGTGGTAAATGCTAACTAAAAGCTAAATAAAAATAATGCTAGCAAGTGGCTAAACACTAGCTGAAAGCAAAAAGTAGTAAACTGAAAGATAAATGTTGCAAAATACTAGCAAAAAAAGAAGCAAAAAGCTTAAAACAAAAAGTGGAAAAATACAAGCAAGAAGCAAAAAGAGGTAAACGCTAACTAAAAGCTAAATTAAAATAATGCTAGCAAGTGGCTAAACACTAGCTGATAGCAAAAAGTAGTAAACTGAAAGATAAATGTTGCAAAATACTAGCAAAAAAGAAGCAAAAAGCTAAAAACAAAAAGTGGAAAAATACAAGCAAGAAGCAAAAAGTGGTAAATGCTAACTAAAAGCTAAATTAAAATAATGCTAGCAAGTGGCTAAACACTAGCTGATAGCAAAAAGTAGTACAGTAAACTGAAAGATAAATGTTGCAAAATACTAGCAAAAAAAGAAGCAAAAAGTTAAAAATAGCGCATGTCCATCTAAATTCAGCCGAACGTCTATGTTTTGTTGAAACAGCTTGAAAACTGCGGGACGAGACAGATGCTGGAAGACGTCCAGAAGAAAAGTGGATCACAGCGAACGCTTCACGAGCGCTCAGACTCGAGGTTTGAAATCTAAAACCCGGCAGAGACGTTTAGGCTCCGTCACAACTCCAGTCTCATTCGGTCTGTCAGGACATAAACCCGTTTCCACAGAGCGGTTCTGGAGCCAGAAGCCTCCTGGAGCAAGTCATCTACAAACAGCTGGACGATCAGCACCGACGAGGCGATGAAAACCCAGAATAAATCATGAACACGTCAAACTTTAAGACGTGCGGCAGAAACTCGCAGCGCGCCTCATCACTCCGAGGCCTTCGGCTCGGTTCTACTCTGCAGATCCAGCTCGGCCCTCGTTAGTGTAAACCTCGTTAAGACCCACCCGCCGCCATGTTTACACCAGCTGCTCGGCTCGCAGGAACATGATTATTATTAACAACCCACGCCGGTCTTGAACCTGTGGAACGAGGAGCTCGTGACGGATCGCAGAAGGTTTCAGACGTTCAGGCTGACGAGTTCACCTCGAGATCCTGGACGAACGAGCCCAACGGCTGAAGATCCAGAGAACGAAACACCAGGAGGAGTTTTCTGAAAGTTCTTCAGGTCCTTCTCCACAAAGTGTCCTCGCTCTCGTGGGTCCGGTTCTCTTCTTTCAGATGAACGAAGAGGAAAAACATATAAATTATCTCCAATTATTAACATTAGCTGATTGGCTGAGTCCATGCGTTCCAAAGAACAGACTTTGGACCGGGCCGAACCAAGTGTGCTGTAATTATCGGCATCAGGTGGCTACAATTAATTTTTCTTAATAAAAAAAAAAATGAAATGAATAAATCTGTGCAGAGAACGTCCTCCAGGAGCTCTTGATCTTTAGCGTGGTCCAACTCTGCAGCGGTTCTGGTCAGGAGTGATTTATGACGAGGTTCTGAAAGTATGTGACATGGGTCATGGTCAGATCTAAAGACGGACCTGGGGGTGGGGGGAAAGACCCGCTGAAGGGTTCTAACCAGAGACCGAATCTGAAGCAGGAAGTTGAAGCCACTAAAGACCTGAGCATTAAGCCCCGCCCCCTCCATGTAAACAAATGGGACATTTTCTCCAGTTTTTATTGACTCGCTGCTGTTTGTTCAATTGTGCATTTTTTTAAATTCATCCATTTTTAATTAGTTATTTGAGTCGTGTCAGTGATTGACAGCTTGTTAACGAGCTGTTGGGAAGGCGGGACTTGTGTGACAGCTGCTCCTCCCACATCCAGAGGAGCCAGTGGAAGTGGTTTGGATGGGGATCCTCTCCTGGACACCTCCCTACGGAGGAGCATCAGGCGTGTCCAACTGGGAGGAGACCCTGAGGAACACCCAAGACACTCTGTAGACCAACTCACAGCTGGACTGGGACAACCTTGGAGTCCTCCCAGAAGAGGTGAGAGTGGAAGTCCATGTGATGGACTGGAGACCTGTCCAAGTGTCTCTGTGATGGACTGGAGACCTGTCCAGGTGTCTCTGTGATGGACTGGAGACCTGTCCAGGTGTCTCTGTGATGGACTGGAGACCTGTCCAGGTGTCTCTGTGATGGACTGGAGACCTGTCCAGGTGTCTCTGTGATGGACTGGAGACCTGTCCAGGTGTCTCTGTGATGGACTGGAGACCTGTCCAGGTGTCTCTGTGATGGACTGGAGACCTGTCCAGGTGTCTCTGTGATGGACTGGAGACCTGTCCAGGTGTCTCTGTGATGGACTGGAGACCTGTCCAGGTGTCTCTGTGATGGACTGGAGACCTGTCCAGGTGTCTCTGTGATGGACTGGAGACCTGTCCAGGTGTCTCTGTGATGGACTGGAGACCTGTCCAGGTGTCTCTGTGATGGACTGGAGACCTGTCCAGGTGTCTCTGTGATGGACTGGAGACCTGTCCAGGTGTCTCTGTGATGGACTGGAGACCTGTCCAGGTGTCTCTGTGATGGACTGGAGACCTGTCCAGGTGTCTCTGTGATGGACTGGAGACCTGTCCAGGTGTCTCTGTGATGGACTGGAGACCTGTCCAGGTGTCTCTGTGATGGACTGGAGACCTGTCCAGGTGTCTCTGTGATGGACTGGAGACCTGTCCAGGTGTCCTGTGATGGACTGGAGACCTGTCCAGGTGTCTCTGTGATGGACTGGAGACCTGTCCAGGTGTCTCTGTGATGGACTGGAGACCTGTCCAGGTGTCTCTGTGATGGACTGGAGACCTGTCCAGGTGTCTCTGTGATGGACTGGAGACCTGTCCAGGTGTCTCTGTGATGGACTGGAGACCTGTCCAGGTGTCTCTGTGATGGACTGGAGACCTGTCCAGGTGTCTCTGTGATTGACTGGAGACCTGTCCAGGTGTCCATGTGATGGACTGGAGACCTGTCCAGGTGTCCATGTGATGGACTGGAGATCTGTCCAGGGTGTCCCCCACCTCTTGCATAGTGATGGCTGGACATGGGCTCCAGTGACCCGGAAAGGAAGAAACGGGTAAAGATGGATGGATGGATGGATGGACATCCTCTTCAGCTGCAGGTTTCACACACATGAAGCTCAGTGAAACCAGGTTGAATGAAATCACAGATGGCCTCCACAGCTAATCGTCCTCAACAACCCTTCAGCTCGTGGTAGTAGCCGAGAGTCGTGGTAGTAGCCGAGAGTCGTGGTAGTAGCCGAGAGTCGTGGTAGTAGCCGAGAGTCGTGGTAGTAGCCGAGAGTCGTGGTAGTAGCCGAGAGTCGTCCTCCACTTGCGCTCAGAGCTACGTCGGTCAAACTCACCCGCACTGTTTCTCTTTGTTTAACTTGTTTATCTAAAGTGTTACGAGGGGATGATCTCTGTAAACAAACGCCCTGCCGCAGTGCTCTTGAGCCAGACGCCGAGCCGTCCCTCAGCAGCCGACCCTTCACCCCTGACGAGCCTGGTCGCAGCTGCAGCTCTGCTCTTTTCTTGTCATTGTGTCGTCTTTTCCATTGAGCGGGCGAAGGTCTGAGCCGCTCGACCGTTTCCATAATCTCCATTAAACACTTCAAATGGGCGCCGCCATCTGCATAATCCCATTAACTCTGAGGCCGCGCCGCCGCCGCCGTGCCGGCTCAGGTGGGAGGAAGAGGAGAAAAGCAGATTTAGTCGGTGTCAAGATCCTGAATGAGGAGAAGCCGAGGACTAGGAGAGGCCTGACAGTTCAGGGCGGAGACGGAGGCGCTAAATTAATTTCTTTTTTTTGTCCGAACGCTTCGTCCGGGTGTGAACGTGCCCCCCCCGCTCGTCTGGGGAAGTGTCTGCTGACTCCGCCTCCTCCGAGCGAGAAGGGAAACAGATCCACGCTTTCTAAAAAAAAAAAAAAAAAAAGTAGGTCAGATTTGAATTCAGACCAGATCCAGGGGTTTCCAGTGCCGCTGACGGGCCCGGGTTTCGCCAAAACCAGATTTTTATTTTTTTTAACGGAGAGAAAAAATATCTGGCGCGCCGAAAACGAAACATCCATCACATCAGAAGGTCGACGAAGGAGCAAGAAAGTACGGTACTGTAATTTGGTGATTTTTTATTTTTTAGGAAAGAAAGGAAGGAAAGACAGAAAGCAAGACTACAAAACAATTATCCACAAAAAGAGCACAAGGCAAACACACCTGACCGCCATCTGCAATCCTGCAAAGTACATGACAGAGCACAGCAACAAAACACACATGCATAAAAGACACATAACATTCATGACTTTGCAGTAGATTTCTATAAATATATATATATACTTTTACCTACAAATATATACATACATATACATTCATATGCAGTCACATACCCATCTACATATCATATGATATCTACACTTATATCCCCGCATCCATTTGTGTGTGGTTGTGAGCATGCATAAGTGAATAAGGCTTCTCTAATAGAACATTCAGTAGTGACCGTGAAGCATCAGAGATCCGCCCCCCAAGACCCGAGGCAGATATAAGGGGGACCAGAGACCAAGACCCCAAGAAGGACCCCGAGCGCAGAGCCCCCAGGGCCACCCAAACAGGAGGAACCACTCACCCACCTCCAAGATCCGACCATAGGGGAGAACCGGAAGATCCCCACCAGCGACTACACACAATGACCCCCCGGGGCCCACAGCGACATGTTCACAAGCCCCCGCCGGAACCCGCTGCACCGACGTAGCCCCAGGCCCAGGCACCCGGGACGCCCACCCCTCAGGCCCCGGCCCGACAGGACCAGAGGACCCGAGCCCCACCAGGCAGCCACCAGGCCGAGCCGACATACGCCCAAGCGCCCAAACCCCAACACCCAGGGCCCCAAGCGCGCCGACAGGCAAGGGCACACCCCACTAGGGGGTCACGCGCCAGGGGCGCAACACCAAGCAGCCCCAGCTGTATGGAAGAGGGGACAGACTACGACCCGGCCTGACAAATAGACATTCATACACAGATACAATCACACAAACCCATCCTCATCCTCACCCTCACTCACTCAACTTGAATGTTACATGATAAAATGTAAATGTTACATGATAAAATGTAAATGTTACATGATAAAATGTAAATGCTACATGATAAAATGTAAATGTTACATGATAAATTTTAAATGTTACATGATAAAATGTAAATTCTACATGATAAAATGTAAATGTTACATGATAAATTTTATATGTTACATGATAAAATGTAAATGTTACATGATAAAATGTAACATGATCAAATGTAAATGTTACATAATAAAATGTAAATGTTACATGATAAAATGTAAATGTTACATGATAAAATGTAAATGTTACATGATAAAATGTAAATGTTACATGATAAAATGTAAATGTTACATGACAAAATGTAAATGTTACATGATAAAATTTAAATGTTACATGATAAAATGTAAATGTTACATGATTAAATTTAAATGTTACATGATCAAATGTAAATGTTACATGATCAAATGTAAATGTTACATGATCAAATATAAATGTTACATGATAAAATGTAAATGTTACATGATAAAATGTAAATGTTACATGATAAAATGTAAATGTTACATGATAAAATGTAAATGTTACATGATAAAATGTAAATGTTACATGATAAAATGTAAATGTTACATGATCAAATGTAAATGTTACATGATCAAATATAAATGTTACATGATAAAATGTAAATGTTACATGATAAATTGTAAATGTTACATGATAAAATGTAAATGTTACATGATAAAATGTAAACGTTACATGATAAAATGTAAATGTTACATGATAAAATGTAAATGTTACATGATAAAATGTAAATGTTACATGATAAAATGTAAATGCTACATGATAAAATGTAAATGTTACATGATAAAATGTAAATGTTACATGATCAAATGTAAATGTTACATGATAAAATGTAAATGTTACATGATAAAATGTAAACGTTACATGATAAAATGTAAATGTTACATGATAAAATGTAAATGTTACATGATAAAATGTAAATGTTACATGATAAAATGTAAATGTTACATGATCAAATGTAAATGTTACATGATCAAATATAAATGTTACATGATAAAATGTAAATGTTACATGATAAAATGTAAATGTTACATGATAAAATGTAAATGTTACATGATAAAATGTAAATGTTACATGACAAAATGTAAATGTTACATGATAAAATGTAACTGTTACATGATAAAATGTAAATGTTACATGATCAAATGTAAATATTACATGACAAAATGTAAATGTTACATGATAAAATATAAATATTTTTTAACAGAGAGAAAAAATATCTGGCGCGCCGGAAATTAAACATCCATCACATCAGAAGGTCGACGAAGGAGCAAGAAAGTAATTTGGTGATTAATTAACCGCGGACGCCTCCCGAGGGAACCGCTAATGAACCACAGAGAGGAGCAGAACTGGATCTGGTTCTGGTCCCGCGGATCCGAACGCGCCGCCTGCAACCCGTCTCCGAACATGACTCACTCCTTCCAAACATGTCGTGCAGGAAGCAGAGCCTGCGCCTGCTGCTGGTTCCTGCAAGACGCTGAAAAACTCCAGTGTTTAACCCCCGAACACGATCCAAGTGTTTTAACGGGCCCTAACCAGAACCATGTGAGGGGCGGACGCCCACACACGGAACGAGTTGCTGCAAACAACCAGCACAAAACCGTAAAACTTCAGTGGTTTACTCCAACAGTGGAGGATAATTTGAGTCAAATGTGTGAAAACGTTGCGTAAATCAGGAACGTGCGCACGTGGGACGACGACGGCCCGATAAGGCCCGGTTCTGGTTCCTGCAGCGGTTCTGACGGGGATCCCCTCAGATCTTTGAGTCAACGTTACAGATGAAGTGGAACGGAGCATCCCAATGTGTGTCGTCAGATCAGAAGCTGGTTGTTCAGATCAACGCCAAGGCGAAAAGACATCAGCAATGGCCCCAACGGAGCACCTGTGAAGGGTCAAAGGTCACTTCACAACCATTTAGAGTCTGCCATTCCACAGGAAGAAAGATTATTGACAAGTGAAAAATATTTCACAGCAGATTCACCCCGAAGGTCAGACTGTGCGGTGCTCAGATAAATGAGCCTCGTGTCTGACCCTACAGGCCTCAGCTGACAGGTCAGAGGTCAAAGGTCATGGCTTGTTTGGAAGAAAAACTATTCTGTCTAAAAACAACATGGCAGCACGACTTGGGTTTGGAAAGATTCATCTGAAGGAAACAGAAGACGTCTGTCCTTTGGACACAAAACCCAAACAGGGACATGCCTCAAACTTTCTGTCGGACTGCCCCTGAACGCCACAACTGAACCACCTCTGAAACTCTGGACTAAATCTGTGAAGAGTTTGGAGACAGCTTGGCTACAGTACTCTGCAATTGTGTTTAAGAGGGTTCAGGACTGGTTCTAGACTGGTTCAAGGCTCTAGACTGGTTCTAGACTGATTATAGACTGGTTCAAGGCTCTAGACTGGTTCTAGACCGGTTCTAGACTGATTCAAGGCTGGTTCTAGACTGATTATAGACTGGTTCAAGGCTCTAGACTGGTTCTAGACTGGTTCTAGACTGATTATAGACTGATTCAAAGCTGGTTCTAGACTGTTTATAGACTGGTTCTAGACTGATTATAGACTGATTCAAGGCTGGTTCTAGACTGGTTCTAGACAGATTATAGACTGGTTCAAGGCTCTAGACGGATTCTAAACTGATTCAAGGCTGGTTCTAGACAGGCTCAAAGCTCTAGACTGGTTCTAGACTGATTATAGACTGATTCAAGTCTCTAGACTGGTTCTAGACCGGTTCTAGACTGATTCAAGGCTGGTTCTAGACTGATTCTAGACTGGTTCTAGACTGATTATAGGCTGATTCAAAGCTGGTTCTAGACTGTTTATAGATTGGTTCTAGACTGATTATAGACTGATTCAAGGCTGGTTCTAGACTGTTTATAGACTGGTTCTAGACAGATTATAGACTGGTTCAAGGCTCTAGACGGATTCTAGACTGATTCAAGGCTGGTTCTAGACTGGCTCAAGGCTCTAGACTGGTTCTAGACTGATTATAGACTGGTTCAAGGCTCTAGACTGGTTCTAGACTGATTCCAGGCTGGTTCTAGACTGGTTCAAGGCTCTAGACTGGTTCTAGACCAGTTCTAGACTGATTCTAGACCAGTTCTAGACTGATTCAAGGCTGGTTCTATACTGTTTATAGACTGGTTCTAGACTGATTATAGACTGGTTCAAGGCTCTAGACTGGTTCTAGACTGATTCAAGGCTGGTTCTAGACTGGCTTGAGGCTCTAGACTGGCTCTAGACTGATTATAGACTGGTTCAAGGCTCTAGACTGGTTCTAGACTGATTCTAGGCTGGTTTAAGGCTCTAGACTGGTTCTAGACTGGTTCTAGACTGATTCAAGGCTGGTTCTAGACTGTTTATAGACTGGTTCAAGGCTCTAGATTGGTTTTAGACTGATTCAAGACTGGTGCTAGACTGGTTCAAGGCTCTAGACTGGTTCTAGACTGATTATGACTGGTTCAAGGCTCTAGACTGGTTCTAGACTGGTTCTAGACTGATTATGACTGGTTCAAGGCTCTAGATTGGTTCTAGTCTGATTCTAGGCTGGTTCTAGACTGGTTCAAGGCACTAGACTGGTTCTAGACTAGTTCAGGGTCAGTTCTAGGCTGGTTCGGGGCCCATTCTAGACTGGTTCAGAACCAGTTCTCGGCTGTTCAAGACAAGCTCTAGACTGGTTCAGGACCAGTTCTCGACTGTTCAGGACCAGTACTAGACTGGTTCAGAACCAGTTTTCGGCTGTTCAGGACCAGTTCTAGACTGGTTCAGAACCAGTTCTCGGCTGTTCAAGACAAGTTCTAGACTGGTTCAGAACCAGTTCTCGACTGTTCAGGACCAGTTCTAGACTGGTTCAGAACCAGTTTTCGGCTGTTCAGGACCAGTTCTAGACTGGTTCAGAACCAGTTCTCGGCTGTTCAGGACCAGTTCTAGACTGGTTCAGAACCAGTTCTCGGTTGTTCAAGACAAGTTCTAGACTGGTTCAGAACCAGTTCTCGGCTGTTCAAGACAAGTTCTAGGCTGGTTCAGGATCAGTTCTCGACTGTTCAGGACCAGTTCTAGGCTGGTTCAGGACACTAGCAATGCAATGACGGCAATGTGAGATCCCAACGTCCTCGGTTGAACAACTCAGACATCGGTAACGCGCACGGCACGTTAGACGCTCGTTGACAAACTATTAAACAGCCATGACCCGGAGAAGTAATAACCTTGTGTAACATTTGACCTTGATTTGTGACCTTGAAGCTGCGGTGATGAGAAGATAATGCGACGTCTAGTGGTCGACAAACGTGCATCATCAAGTTTTGTTAAATTAAATGGCGACACAAATAAACTCTTCCTGTACTTTATTTAATTACTGGTTTTGTTTTTGTATCAGCTCCGGTTGAACACAGTTTTTAAGTTTCGTTTGATTCCTTGAGATCTTTTCCTGCGGCGTCCCGACTCGTTCACGACTCCTGGAAATGAATGTAAATGTATAAAATGGTTTTACTCCAGATGAACACCAGACTTCACTCTGAAACAACTGTCAAAGATCAGGTCCAGAACAATTAAAGTGTCAAAAATTAAAATTAAAACTCAAACGTGTTTTATTTTTAAGTGTTTAACGAGCTTGAGGCAAACGGAGGTCGTCAGTTATAACACAGCTGTTTTATTTTTAATATATATTTTAAAATCAGAACCGCGTGTTAAAGAATCTTCATTTACACACAGCAGCATCCGTCTCACGTGTTGCTCATTCATCAGATTAAATCCAGAGTTCTGATAAATACTGACCCGGTCCGGCCGGGTCCACCTGCTGACGATGTGCAGAGTTTAAAAAAAGCCCGTGTGGTTCCTTCTCGGATCGGGCCGCCTTCAATGATTCATGGTTCGTCTCCGAGCAGAACTTCCAGCTCATTCATAATGAACGACGGCAAACATTAAAGAGGCTTTGTGCCGTGAGCCCAGACCCGCGAGATCAGAACTTTTATTAAAAACACACCCCGGACTAATGAGAGAGAACATGAACCCAACAGAACCGGTGACTGAAGAGACTCCGATTAAAAACAGGAGCTGAACTCAGTTCTAAATAATCTGGACCCGCCCCAGAACCAGGTGGACCAGTGATGACCCGGTACAACCAGTTAGAACCAGCCGGGCCTCTTGGATAAAACCAGCTGGATTAGCAGAAACGATCAAACCTTTAAAACTAATTAACTCGACCAGCTAAACCAATCAGAACCAACTGGGTCCGAGGAAACAATCAAATGAATTGTTCAGAACCATTTGGTCAGAGTGGACTCGGATACAACCAGGTAGGTCCAGCTGGGCTGAAGGGACTGGCTCCGCCCACAAATAAACACCTGAACGACATAAAAACAGTTTCACCGCCTCAGTAACCATAGCAACTGAAGGTTCAGCTCAACGTTGCCCTGGACCGACCGGCGACCGTTCAGAACCGATCCGCCGAGCCGACCCGGCCCCTGAGCCCGTGATCTACCTGGTTACCATGGCGACGAGCGTTTCACTACAGGGATGAATGAGTTCTTCAGCCTGATCGTTCTACAGCAAGGTCAAGGGTCAAGGTCAAGGTGTCTTTATTGTCATTCACATCACATGTGGTACATGAGGTGGAACAAAACTGTGTACGCAGGGTCCCAGTTACAGCCAACAAAAATACAAATTATAAAGAAAAACAGTAATAAGATCAAACATATGAACTAAGTAATACACTAAACTAAGAATAAACTAAGCGCTACTAATACAAAACAATATGCTGAACAACAGCGGCACGAACATGAGTCTGTGTGCGCAGATGAGGACGAATGAACACAGCAGCTTGAAATAAATCAGCGGCGTGAGATCAGCATCATCTACATCTAGGCCTCATGGAGCATGTGTCCAGATGGAAGAAACCTGAACGCACCATGGAGTGGTGATCAGGATCTGCCAGAATCAGCCTGACCTTGTACCCGAACTCGTACTTCCTTGAACCCCCCAGAAGAACTTGTACACCTAAAACCACAAAAACGGCCGTTGGTACTTAAAAAAAGACAACTTAAAATATATATATATATTTTTAATTACAGCTCCACGTTTTCTCCAAGTGTTGATTCGCTCCAGCTTCTACGTCAGGTCTGTTCAACTAAACTGCTCAGGGGGCACAGCTTCTGAAAGCCAACAGCTCGGGGGCCCGACATCCAGCGATTAAAGTCATTATTCAAGGATTCTTTATTTGTCATACGCACCACCTGTGGTACATGAGGTGGAACAAAATTGTGCACACAGGGTCCCGTTTACATCCAGCAAAAGTACTGTATTAAAATGTGAAAGAAAACAACAAAAAGGTCAAAGATAAGAACCAAGAAAAACATCAACTAAAAATGTGCAAAGCACTACTAGCATAAAAACAATACGCCAAACAGCAGCACGAACATGAGTCTGTGTGAGCAGATGAGTACGAATAATAATAATAATAACGAATTCAATTTATAACGCACTTTTCATTAGTGAAAATCTCAAAGTGCTACACACATTGAATGTTACACACATTCATACACCGGTAGCGGCAGACTACCATGCAAGGTGCTTTCCAGTCCTACCGGGAGCAACTCGGGGTTAAGTGTCTTGCCCAAGGACACAACGACACATGGTGTGGGGAACCGGGATTCGAACCGCCAACCTTCCGATCGGGGGACGACTGCCATTACCACTACGCCACGGCCGCCCCAATGAACACATTATGTAAATAAACCAAGTATTACAATGATCTGTTACCTTTTAAATGTGTTTATTTTATTACACTTTATAAATGCAATAAACAGAACCCAAACCCAGAACCAAAAAAAAGCATTTATTTCTTATCAAGTGGGCCAGATTGAAGTCACCCGTGTGCCATTTCTGGCCCGTGGACCGTCAGTTGAATAGCCCTGTTTTACATCAAACTGTTCATGTGTATCAGCGCCTGGATGAGAAGAATCAGCTCTTCTCATCCTGAACTTCGTACTGTTGACCTTGTGTTAACCAGCATATGATAAATAAACAACATAACGTATATGTTGTTTGAAGTCAGTTGGCTGTGGCGGCCATCTTGTAGATCCGTTCGTACGTGGCGTCGTAAACCGATTTTTGACGTAAGTCGAAATATACGTACATACTGCACCATATACATGTACAATACTGTATTTCACCAAGCACTTAGCCTATCCTAACACAGTACCCTACATAATTATCAAAAAACATACATTTGGAGCCATAATGAAGTGAAAAAAGAGTTATGGCCTACTTCCTCCATCCATCGGCCGTATTCTCCATTCGTTTACGACGTAAAACCGCGTTCACAGTACAGTTTTGTTTTTTGAATGTCCAGAGGATCAGACTTAGCTTTTTTAGAGAGTACAGTGCAGCATTCCTCGCCGCTACGTTTACTACGTAAAACCGGAAACTGCGTAACTCGGCTTTTCAAAAAAAGTTTTTTATTTTATTTTATTTTATGGGAGATGCGCCGTA
>JBBPBX010052680.1:13494-24118 GCA_038048925.1 Garcialebias charrua
AAAAAAAAAAAAAAAGATGGAGAAAGTATCTTTGCCTCCTTTTGTTTTACAAAACTGAAGCCAGCAGGACTCACAGCTGCCATGTTGTAGTTTTTGAACCAGCGTCTGCACACAAGCAGTGTGGGGATTTATGTCCTGCATATTTCCTCACACAATCTTGGTGTCACATGAACACATGTCACATGAATTGACTGGTGTCACATGAACGCTCTTTTAGGCATGAAATACATAAACAGCAGGTAAGAACTGTCAACATCAGAAAAAATGTATCTGAGGTGTATTTCTTTTTATCTTGGGCAATGTCCCATTCATTTACATGCAAGGGCAGGACATGAACCTCAAGTTGGGAACAGTGGTTCTATTGCACCTTCAGCTTCTGGGACCTGAGGAATGTCAAGTCTTCTTTAACTGTTGATGGCTGATTCACAATAGTTTAAAAAAAATCTTTTAAATTTATGTCATTTGCAAACAATTCTAGCAAGCATCACTGAATAATCAATAAGAAAAATAAAGATAGAACTTGTTTGAACAAGTTGTAACCACAAATGTTCTGTTTTTTTATACTTGATTTAAATTCATCCAAGCTTTACAACACTTGGCATTTAGACTTGATTTGAGCATTACTTGATGCTTACTTTAATGATCACAGAGTGAGAGATAAAGTGATTTTTCAGGCACGTTAACTTACTTGAAACGGGGAGGCTCCATGGGATCTCTCTGCATTTCCACCATACGGATCACCCTCTGCTTGGCTCCAGAATTAAAAGCCACTCCCTGCTGGGACGGGGTGTATCTATGAGAGAGAAAGAAAAAAATATATCATCAGGGATTTATGTCAATCATCAACTACATAAACAAACTCGGGCAAAAGAAGCACCAGTTTGTGTCACTTTTAACTTTCACTGATCCTGTTTTTCAAACGTCAGTAAAAATAAAGAGTAAATGCTCTTTAAAATGTTCTTTATTCTGCAGATTTTCAAGAAAAAAAAAACAATTCAGGTTTGAATGTTCCTCATACTTGTTAGTGAGGATGACAGCAAAAATAAACATTAATTATTTAAACAATCATTTAATTATGCTATTTTTCTGAACATGGTTATGACCCAAAAGGCAAAACCCAATTAATGCTTAATAATTAATCTCCTATTGCGCCTCTGTATACTCCAAGACACACACAGAGTATTACTGACACAATTCAAGTACATTGTGAACTTACATTACCAAATATGAATCAATATGATTAAGACTGTGAAGTCTGTATATTTCACATTAGGTTAAGTTTTGAAAATATAACAAATGTCAGAGCAATACGGTTAAAAAAAACCTGTGAAGTATGTATTTTATTTCTAGTTAAAGATTAATATACTATGGCAGGCTAAAGTCTTTGTTTACTTTTGTATTTATATATTTTGAATTATTTGTCTGTGATGGACTTGAGACCTGTCCAGGTGTCCCCCATCTCTTGCAGTGATGGCTGGACATGGGCACCAGTGACCACCATGACCCGAAAAGAAAGAAGTGGGTAAAGATGATGATGAGGAATGGATGAATTATTTGTTCCTAGATTTTTATTTTATTTTAGAAAAATCCAGACAGCTAAGCTAACCTAATAATAATAATAATGTCTTTTTGTCATCTGTGTATGTTTCCCATACACAGACGAAATTCGTCTCTGCATTTAACCCAACCACCACCAGGTGGTGCAGTGAGCAGCCAGAAAGCGCCCGGGGAGCTGGAGAATTAGGTGTGCACTCATAGACACCCCAAGGTGTGTAGTGGCCGGGGCGCGAACCCGCGTCCTTCGGGTCCCAAGTCAAAAGCCCTGCCACTACACCATCTTGGCTCCTCAAAAGCCCTCTAATACTGGTAATGTTAGTAACAGAATATTATGCATTCCTATATTTGTTCCTATTTTTGGTATAATATGAAATTATGCAAAAAGATTTGATACAGTAAGGAACCTAAAATTATTGTGTCGTTTAATCTTCTCAGCTTAAAATTATTGTTTTAAATAAATGTTCCATTTGTTTACATTACTGTAAGCTTTTATCTTGTCATTTATATAACTTAAACTAAATTTAGGACAATTTCAATAGAAAAATTGTTTCTGAATCAAATCGTGACACCAAAAATTGTAACTGAATAAAAAGACAGAGATTTGCACCACTACTTACAATGATGCCTTAACCAACACACCACATTTAGTGTTAATGATAGATCTAAATCACTGGAATAATCTTTTAAAGAGATAATGAGAACGTTTCCTCTTTGAACTGTCAAATATCTGAGTAAGCTGTGAACAGTGTTCGTCCCCCACTGCAAGCCCAGTTTAGGACATTACAGGTAGTCCCCGAATTACGAGCGCTCTGATCTACGAGGTTCCAGACTTACGAGCTGGCGAATTTTTGGAAAAAACGCAAAAAATACTGAGTTTTCATGTGTTTTTTCACCACAGTTAGTTAGTTAAACATATGGACACACGTTTCCGATCATTTTTATGCACTCATAAGCAGTTTTTGGATGAAAATAGAGTGTTTGTAGTCGCGCTAGCGAAACCGTTCCAATTTACGAGCGAAATTCCGGATTTACGAGAGACATGGCGGCCGTTCCAAATTACGAGATTTCCGGTTTACGAGCGCCTCGTTGTAACGGATCTCGCTCGTAAATCGGGGACTACCTGTACCAAAATCAGTTTTCTGCTGATAATGCTTCAGCTCTAATCCATACCTGATGTACTGTGCAGGAGCTTGTTTGTCTGCAGCTCGGACAGGCATGGCAGCAGCAATCTTCTGAGACACCTGCTTGTTTAGGGCCGCACGCGTTTTCTCTGTCAGCTACAAAAACACAAAACCATCACCATGAACAGCTGATCCTGATAAAAAATGTGAAGCAATAAAACACAACCACTTATTTTATTGTAATGGCAGCATTTTAGAGCTTCAACAGAAGTAAATAAAGCTATTGTAGGTTCTTGAAGATAGAAGATTCAATGGCTTCAACAGCCTGGTGAGAATTTGGGTTACAAGGTCGATTTTAACTCTAGATTACAGTACTTAAAATATGCCACAACAATATTTTTTTGTATAGCATCAGTCAGAACCGATTTGTTTCTTGATTTAGTAAAGATTGATTTGATCATTCAGTACTGTCAGTGTTAATGCATTCGTAGCAAACTAAACAATGGACTTAATGTTCTCCAACATGAGTTTAACAACATCAACTCCCGTGAATAACTTAATTTGATAGAAAATATGCCTCTAACTCCTGAAACACTTGAATGCTGCACAACATTCTACCTCTTGTACGGACTCCTCATCAGGCTTCTGCAGTTCTTGAGCATCTTCATTAAGAACCTCCTTTGGAAGCAGGTCAGTGTACTTGCTAAAGATCACCTGTGTTAAAAAAAAGACGAGAAATGTTTGGAAACAATTATTAAACCACAGTAAAATCACTGCTTGTACTTCCAATCATACCAAACAATAAACTAAAGATTAATTTAACAGCTAAATCCAAACCTTTTGACACTGTCAATTAGGGCTGAACAATTAATTGCATTTGCAATAATATCGCAACATGATAAAATGAGATTTTCTAATCGCGAAGGTTGCAATTTGACTGGTCACGTGACCCAAATCTTTATCAACACTTAAAAAAACACACCACAAAGACGTTTGCGATGGTTGCATGGCTAGAATGACAACAACCAGTGCTTCAACTTCAAGTAAGCAAAGTATCAGCCGACGGGGATCACTGACCGAACTGTTTGAACTTCAAAACAGTAATTTTTTTTATATTTATTTATTAACTGTCATGTGAATTTCAGACAGTAGTTAGGGAGCTCACTTTTATGCTGTGTGTGTGAAGCACCTTGATAACAGTTTATCTGTTTTAAGCTGTGCTATAGAAATAAAATTGACTTGACTTGACTTAACATGTTTACTATTATGTTTATGAAACAAGAAAAAATAGAAATGGTGAAAAGAAAAGGCATAGATTTGTTTGCTTTATTGTAATCTCTGCTTTAAATAAATCTGACATTGTTTATTATAAAACAGATTTATTGCTTCTGTTTGTTGAAAAATACTTGAGAAGATAGTAAAAAATAATCGCGTAACCGTTTTAAATCGCAATTGTAAAAAATAATCGCATTTTAAATCGCAATTGCAATTTATAGAAAAAAATTGCAATTAGATTATTTTCCAAAATCGGTCAGCCCTACTGTCAATCAGACCAGCCCGTCTATTGCAAATGTTAAAATATTTTCAGTTTTACTTCATTTGCGTGAAAACCTTATATCATTAAAAAAGTAAAACATGTTTTGGTATTTTGAACAATGTAAATTGCTATACAACGTGAAATTTATATGTTTTCTAACAATGCCAAAACACAAACTACAGTATTACAGATCGTTTACGGCGTCTTTACGGACTATGATAGCAACATCTTGCAGACAAACCTTATCCTTTCCCTGTCCTTGTCTGGCGATGGCATCATATTTGATTTTCCCTTCTGCATCTACTTGCACTGCCAAGGCATTGGATGTTTTCCTCTTCCTGGCCATCTCCAGAGGAAACTGGGCCACATGGATCTCTGGGAAAGCTCCTCCATCTCCAAAGTCCTGCACAAACAAACAGATTCTTTGCTGTTAAAGTTGTTCCTAAAAGGTGTAGATCATTCCGGCCTGATTTACCTCCAGGGCGCGGGGCACCCAGCTTTTCCTGTGCCCATATGGAGGGGGCTCTCTGCGGGACGAGACCAGAGCGGTGGAGGAAGACTTCTGGGCACGAAGCCTCTCCTCTGCTTCCAGCTGGTCCTGCGACAGCTGTGTTGGCACTGGTAAAAAGCTTCACACACAAAAACACGCCATTTTGGACTTGTTGTTTTGAATAGCTCAGATGCTAGCCTATAGCCTATACCCAGCATTAGCCGCATCACAATAACATAACTTAGAAACGCTGTTTACAGCTATCACTAGAGCTATATATAATATACAGTATTTATATATATATACAGTATATATAAGCTATACAATAACATAACTTAAGTGACCGCGACTGCTACGCTGGCTAATGCTAACTGTTTAGCTGTCGAAATGTTAGCAACTAGCTGACGCTTGTTTCGATTAAATTAATACCGTGTAGCAGGCATTCATAGAAATCAATATGAAATCCTCTACACATCCTATAGATTAAACAACAGCGTCACAACCACATCCAGTAACTTTTTATTGGTTTGTTTAGTTGTTTATGAAAACACACGGCCTTATTAACACTCACCTCGCTAGAGACATTTTCTTTTCTTCCGTAGCGCTAAACTGAGCATGCGCAGCAGGGTTACTACACAGGAAATTACGTACTACAGCGCTGTCGCTTTAAAAGTCTGGAGAGGGTAGTCAATAGCGCCTCCTTCTAATCCGGAGTGCAATTGTCCCATTTCCAGATCACACTGGTCTACTGTATCTATAATCCTATGCCCCTTTCTGTTTGCTGCAAGGTCCTACCTTTTTTTTCCCCAGTCAGGTCCTACTACGATCGGTTGAATACAGAAGAGGATTAGTACGGGACACGGTAATAAATAATTTTAGTAAAAAGGGCAGCACGGTGGCACAACTGGTAGAGCTGCTGCCTCTCAGCGAGAAGGTTGCCGGTTCAAATCCCGGTCCGGGGCCTTTCTGGGTGGAGTTTGCATGTTCTCCCCGTGCATGCGTGGGTTTCCTCCGGGTACTCCGGTTTCCTCCCACAGACCAAAAAACATGCTTGTTAGGCTGATTGGTGACTCTAAATTGACCCTAGGTGTGAGTGAGAGTGGATGGTTGTTTGGTGTGAGTGAGACAGGTCCCTCTTGTAAATGAGTCCCCGTGACTCAACGAGGCTAGCCTGTATAAATAAAGGTTGAATGAATGAATGAATGAATTAAATACATCCATACACTGGTTGTTATGTTCATTTTATTTTGCTTTATGTATGACTTTTTCTCTCTCTTGAAAATGAGTTATTGTGACTCAACGAGACTACCTGTATAAATAAAGGGTAAATGAAAAAACTTTTTAACATTAAATATTCACTTAGCTTGGAACTGTGATGCTGTGTCACCTTGAACAGGTTTCCATTGGGGGAAAAAGTGTAAAATGACTTGAAGCTAAACAAGAGATTGCCTTGAATAGCATGTATCTTAGTGTATATATTAGCTCTATATACAGTACTGTTTCTTCTTATACTTTTTATTTTTGCTATTTTAGGCTGTAACTGGGACCTTAGTACACACTTTGTTCCACCTCATGTACCACATATGATGCAAATGACAATAAAGAACCTTGAATCCATTGGGGAGTGTATAACAACGACGTAATGACATTTCCAGTGACAGCAACTACTAAAATTAGAAAAGAAATACAGTATGTCTGTTGGCGGCAAAGTGAATCAGCTGATAAACCTGTTGCTTCTCAGCAAGAAAGTTGCCGGTTCAAATCCTGGCACGGGACCTTTCTGGGTAGATATTTGTGAGGCAACAGTGTTACCACTGCGCTGTCGTGCTGCCTGTACATTCAGACCAGCTATAGCTCATCAATCCAGTCAGAATAAATTCCATATCAGAGGTTGTAAATAGCTATCCACAACAGGCAAGATCTTCTTCTTCTTTCGGCTTTTCCCTCTTCAGGGGTCGCCACAGCGAGTCATCCTCCTCCACCTCACTCTGTCCTCTGCATCCTCTGTCCTCACTCCAACTACCTTCATGTCCTCTCTAACTGCATCCATATATCTCCTCTTTGGCCTTCCTCTGTGTCTTTTTCCTGGCAGCTGCATTTCTAACATCCTTCTACCAATATACCCACTGTCCCTCCTCTGGACATGTCCAAACCATCTCAGTCTGGCCTCCCTAACTTTATCTCCCAGTTGTTCAACATGTGCTGTACCTCTGATGATCTCATTCCTGATCTTATCCATCCTTGTCACTCCTAAGGAGAACCTCAGCATCTTCATTTCTGCCACTTCCAGTTCTTTCTCCTGTCTTTTTGTCAATGACACTGTCTCCAGACCATACAACATAGCTGGTCTCACCACTGTCTTGTAAACTTTTCCTTTGACCTTTTTTGTCACAAATCACTCCTGAAACTTTTCTCCATCCACTCCATCCTGCCTGGACTCTCTTTTTCACCTCTTTACCACATTTCCCATTTTCCTGGACAGTGGACCCCAAGTACTTGAAGTCCTGCACCTTTGTGACCTCTGCTCCTTGTAGCCTCACTGTTCCACTGGCCTCCCTCTCATTCACACACATGTACTCTGTCTTACTACGGCTGACTTTCATTCCTCTTCTTTCAAGTGCATACCTCCACCTCTCCAAGTTCTCTTCCACTTGTTCCCTGTTCTCACCACAGATCACAATGTCATCTGCAAACATCATAGTCCATGGGGATTCCTGCCTGACCTCATCTGTTAGTCGGTCCATCACCAGAGCAAACAAGAAGGGGCTCAGAGCCGATCCTTGATGCAATCCCACCTCCACATTGAAGCTATCTGTCACTCCTACAGCACATCTCACCACTGTCCTGCTGTCTTCATACATGTCCTGTACCAGTCTAACATACTTTTCTGCCACTCCAGATTTCCTCATGCAATACCACACCTCCTCTCTTGGCACCCTGTCATATGCTTTTTCTAAATCCACAAACACACAATGGAGTTCTTTCTGACCCTCTCTGTACTTCTCTATCAACATCCTCAAAGCAAAGATGGCATCTGTGGTGCTCTTTCTTGGCATGAAACCATACTGCTGCTCACAGATAGTCACCTCTTGTCTAAGCCTTCCTTCCACAACTCTCTCCCAGATCTTCATTGTGTGGCTCATCAACTTAATTCCCCTGTAGTTGCTACATCACCCTTGTTCTTAAAAATGGGCACCAGCACACATTCAGACCAGCTATAGCTCATCAATCCAGTCATAATAAATGCCATATCAGAGGTTGTAAATAGCTATCCACAACAGGCAAGATATTACACCTTATTATACACCTTATTCTTAATACTTTTTCATAAAAGAACAGGACAGTTTACAATTTTCTTGAAAAAAAAAAGAATTCTTAATACACCGTATTATATTTTGTTTCATTATTATTGTTTAGCCTATATCTTATATCCTTGTACTGTATACTGTTTAAAAAAATACTTTATATTTTTCTATTAACTGGGAACTTTTGTTCCACCTCGTGTATCACATGTGATGCGAATGACAATACATGTAGTCACCTTGAACTATAATAATTGTTTATAACATTCACAGGAGAAACTAACCTGTTCTAAAAATGCAAGCAAGTTTCAAAAACATCTTCATTTGTTTAATCAGCTTTTTTTTCTTTTTTTTTTTTTGCCATTTGAGGAAGAATTGTTTTGTTAAAAAAAATTCTTTATAACCACAAGTCAAGGCAAATAAAGGACTTGGGGACAGGGCCGGATTAACAACCCCAGGGGCCCCTGGGCACCGAAGCTCACAGGCCCCCCCCCCGTAACCTAACACCCATTTTACTATATATATATATATATATATGTATTGACTGTATTGTATATATAATACTACTGTATTGACATCATTCAGCATCACATCCATCCATCCATCCATCCATCCTTCATCAGCAAATGAAGTCAAACATGAACACTTCTGAAAAGAGCAGCAGCTACAGCATTGACATCAATCAGCAGCAAACCAGCAGCAAATCACATCCATCAGAAACATGTTGCAACCATAGTGACACCAGTGCCTTGGTGTGCAGTCCATGTCCACGTGCATGAAAAACAAGTCCATGAGCTCTAAGAAAGCTCGAAGCAGCAGAAAAAGAAATCCCTTACTTTGATTGAAGTGTAGGTAGACAGTCTGTATGATGTTTTTCTCAAGTTCAAACCTGGATCACATGGAACTGCTTAGCCATTGCTCAACCATGAATGATGGGAGCATTTGAGGCCAGGTGTGAGTTCAGGTGTTCTGTTGGGGAGGTCAGCTGCCTGAAGAACTTGCATCCACTTCTCTGCTGTTTCCTGGGACTGCCACCTTTCTTTCTCCTGAGGTGAGGTGGTCTATCAGGCTGTTTGCAGTCACACATTCCTCATACAGCTCATCCATACATGTTTAGCCTGCCAAAAGGTGTTAAAGTTCATTAGTGACACATAGCCTAGGTTATGTAGTGATAAATAAATGGAAAAACGTGTATTGTTTATATTTATAAATTTAGCATTGTGTGTAAACTACATTTTGAAATGTATTTATTAATTACCTATATGAACTGTGATTTTTTTAAAGATGGACAAGGTTGTATGTTTGCATAGTGTAAAGTAAATTTATTTATTTTTATTTTATTTATTAAAATTCATTCATTTCACTAAAACAAAGTCAACAACTCAATAAAAAATAAAAAACATACATTCAAAATAAAATGAAAGGCAGCAGATGAAGAATAATCTTATAATCTCTGCCCCTTTTTTACCCAAATAAACTCACAACAATGATTTATCAAAGAACAAAATTAATTGCATCACCAAATGTAAGATTACATCAACTTTAACAACTCAAATAAATTCTTATGTTATTTTTCATATTCCTTCAAAAAAATCACTTTTAGCAATCTCTTAAATTCACAATTATGTACTTATTTGTACGTGTCAATTGTACACTTTTGTTTATAACTATCAATAATTAAACATGGTTCACCACTACAAATTATTGAATTTTTACCTGCCAACCAGGTGAAGACTTTCAGTGATCTTCTCCACTTCTTCAAGGGTTCTCCTGGTTTTGTTCTTTTTCACGTTTCTTATGTGTCCAACTGCAGAAGCATGCTGTTTCACATCACACTGTCCACCATGGGCTACAGAAAAAGTATGCTTGCAAACAGTACAGTTCGCTTTGTAGCCTTTATCATTCACGCGTTCCAGCCACACATGACATCCTCCCGTCCATCTTACAGTAAGGTCTGTTAGCATGTTACCTCGTTGCTCCTCCGGTCCAGCTCCTCTGTTTCTGCCGTCTGGTGACACCAGCCACCCGTCCATCTTACAGTAAGGTCTGTTAGCATGTTAGCTCGTTGCTCCTACGGTCCAGCTTCGATGTTTCTGTCGTCTGGTGACACCATTCCTTTTCCCACTCGACTCTGTATTTTTGCAGCCGTTTCTTTTTTTTTCCTGGGGGGAGTAGGCTCGAAGGTGATCTATGTTCACTGTTTAAATCCCCTGAATGCTTGCCGCTCGCGTCCATGCTGTCTTCTTCTTCAAATCCTGTCGCGCCGTGTCTTCCGTAAACTGCCAAGACTGGACCAATGAGATGAGCCGGATTCTGTAGTTTCAATCACGTGTGTAAAAGGGCTGTCAGCTCATTGGTCACAGAGCAGAGCTGCTTCTTCTTCTTCTATTGTTTATTGGCGGTTGGCAAACTTATTTTAAGCACATTACCGCCACCAACCGGACTGAGTGTGTGCATTGCCGTCTGCTTCCAATCATACACGTCATGTCAACAAACTAAAAGACACTTATGAGTTGTTTTTGAAAAACAACTTTTTATTTTATTTGGGTTGGATAATAAGGAAAATTGAGGACAAAGCCTTGTTTTATCTACGTCTAGCGACAATAAAAAAAAAAAT
>JBBPBX010052681.1:0-24118 GCA_038048925.1 Garcialebias charrua
AGGTTGAGAGGTTCCGGCTAGAAATAGTCGGACTCACCTCAACGCATGGCTCTGGCTCTGGAACCAGTTTCCTTGAGAGGGGTTGGACACTCTTCCACTCTGGAGTTGCCCCTGGTGAGAGGCGCCGAGCAGGAGTGGGCATACTTGTTGCCCCCCATCTTGGTGCCTGTACGTTGGGGTTCACCCCGGTGAACGAGAGGGTAGCCTCCCTTCGCCTACGTGTGGGGGGACGGGCTCTGACTGTTGTTTGTGCCTATGCGCCGAACGGCAGCGCAGATTACCCACCCTTTTTGGAGTCCTTGGAGGGGGTATTGGAGGGTGCGCCTCCTGGGGACTCCCTTGTTCTGCTGGGGGACTTCAACGCTCACGTGGGCAATGACAGTGAGACCTGGAGGGGTGTGGTTGGGAGGAACGGCCCCCCTGATCTGAACCCGAGTGGTGTTCTGTTGTTGGACTTCTGTGCTCGTCATGGATTGTCCATAACGAACACCATGTTCAGGCATAAGGGTGTCCATATGTGCTCTTGGCACCAGGACACCCTAGGTCGCAGTTCGATGATCGACTTTGTTGTCGTCTCATCTGATCTGCGGCCGCATGTCCTGGACACTCGGGTGAAGAGAGGGGCGGAGCTGTCAACTGACCACTACCTGGTGGTGAGTTGGCTCCGATGGTGGGGGAGGATGCCGGTCAGACCTGGCAGACCCAAACGTATTGTGAGGGTCTGCTGGGAACGTCTGGCAGAGTCTCCCGTAAGACGGAGCTTTAACTCCCACCTCCGGGAGAGCTTTGAACACGTTCCGAGGGAGGCGGGGGACATTGAGCCCGAGTGGGCCATGTTTCGCGCCTCTATTGTCGAGGCAGCTTATCGGAGTTGTGGCCGCAAGGTTGTTGGTGCCTGTCGTGGTGGCAACCCTCGAACCCGGTGGTGGACACCGGCGGTGAGGGATGCTGTCAAGCTGAAGAAGGAGTCCTATTGGGCCTTTTTGGCCTGTGGGACCCCGGAAGCAGCAGATAGGTACCGGCAGTCCAAGCGGCATGCGGCTCGGGTGGTTGCTGAGGCAAAAACTCGGGCGTGGGAGGAGTTCGGAGAGGCCATGGAGAATGACTTCCGTACGGCTTCGAGGCGATTCTGGTCCACCATCCGGCGTCTCAGGGGGGGAAAGCGGTACGCGACCAACACCATTTATGGTGGGGATGGCGTGCTGTTGACCTCAACTCGGGATGTTGTGAGTCGGTGGGCGGAATACTTCGAAGACCTCCTCAATCCTACTGGCACGTCTTCCACTGAGGAAGCGGAGCCTGGGGACTTTGGGTCGGGCTCTCCAATCTCTGGTGCTGAGGTCGCCGAGGTGGTTAAAAAGCTCCGCGGTGGCAAGGCTCCGGGGGTGGATGAGATTCGTCCTGAGTTCCTTAGGGCTCTGGATGTTGTGGGGTTGTGTTGGCTTACGCGACTCTGCAATATCGCGTGGACATCGGGGGCAGTTCCCTTGGATTGGCAGACTGGGGTGGTGGTTCCCCTATTCAAAAAG
Organism: Garcialebias charrua; assembly: GCA_038048925.1. Lineage (NCBI taxonomy): Eukaryota > Metazoa > Chordata > Actinopteri > Cyprinodontiformes > Rivulidae > Garcialebias > Garcialebias charrua. The sequence continues at coordinate 1,530 of JBBPBX010052681.1, forward strand.
GGGGACCGTAGGGTGTGTTCCAACTATAGAGGGATCACACTCTTAAGCCTCCCTGGTAAGGTCTATTCAGGGGTTCTGGAGAGGAGGGTCCGTCGGATAGTCGAACCTCGGATTCAGGAGGAGCAGTGTGGTTTTCGTCCTGGTCGTGGAACACTAGACCAGCTCTACACCCTCAACAGGGTCCTGGAGGGTGCGTGGGAGTTTGCCCAACCAGTTTACATGTGCTTTGTAGACTTGGAAAAGGCATTCGACCGCGTCCCTCGGGGGGTTCTGTGGCGGGTACTCCGGGAGTATGGGGTACCAGGCCCATTGATATGGGCTGTTAGGTCCCTGTACGACCGGTGTCAGAGCTTGGTCCGCATTGCCGGCAGTAAGTCAGGCTCGTTTCCGGTGAGAGTTGGACTCCGCCAAGGTTGCCCTTTGTCACCGATTCTGTTTATAACTTTTATGGACAGAATTTCTAGGCGCAGCCAAGGTGTTGAGAGGATCCGTTTTGGTGGCCTTAGAATCGCTTCTCTGTTTTTTGCAGATGATGTGGTCCTATTGGCTTCATCAGCTCGTGATCTACAGCTTTCGCTGGAGCGGTTTGCAGCTGAATGTGATGCGGCCGGGATGAGGATCAGTTCCTCCAAATCCGAGGCCATGGTCTTGAGCCGGAAAAGGGTAGCGTGCCCTCTCCGGGTCGGGGAGGAGGTCCTTACCCAAGTGGAGGAGTTTAAGTATCTCGGGATCTTGTTCACGAATGAGGGAAAACTGGAGCGTGAGATCGATAGGCGGATAGGTGCAGCGTCCGCAGTGAAGCGGGCGCTGTACCGGTCTGTCGTGGTGAAGAGAGAGCTGAGTCAAAAGGCAAAGCTCTCAATTTACCGATCGATCTACGTTCCCACCCTCATCTATGGTCATGAGCTTTGGGTTATGACCGAAAGAACAAGATCTCGGATACAAGCGGCTGAAATGAGTTTTCTCCGCAGGGTGGCTGGACTCTCCCTTAGAGATAGGGTGAGAAGCTCAGTCATCCGGGAGGGACTCGGAGTAGAGCCGCTGCTTCTCCACATCGAGAGGAGCCAGTTGAGGTGGCTCGGGCATCTGGTTAGGATGCCTCCTGGACGCCTCCCTGGTGAGGTGTTCCGGGCATGTCCCACCGGGAGGAGACCCAGAGGAAGACCCAGGATACGCTGGAGGGACTATGTTTCTCGGCTGGCCTGGGAACGCCTTGGGATTCCCCCAGAGGAGCTGCTCCAAGTGGCTGGGGAGAGGGAAGTCTGGGCCTCCCTACTTAGGCTGCTACCCCCGCGACCCGACCCCGGATAAGCGGAAGAAAATGGATGGATGGATGGATGGAGTACTGGAAAGTTATTGTTACCGTAATAAATAAAAAAAATCAATTTATGGGTACAGAGAGATTTATCCATCTCCGGTCGTGTATTACTTTCTAAGGCTAGAAAACACACAGAGGGCAGGGCAGCATCTAAAATGGTGTAATTAGAGGAACAGCTGAACAGACCTGGGGCAACAAGAGCCGTTTTCGCATTGGCCGGCCCTCAATGGCCCGGGCCGCCCCGCCCTGCCTTCTAACCCGGGTTCGGCGTGTTCGCATTTTCCTTTTTTTCCCCGGGTCCGCCCTCGTTTTGGAACCATCTCCACCGTGGTTCTGATCGGGCCGGGCTCCCCCGGCCCAGTTTGACGTCATTTACTGCTCACATTTGATTCGTTGTTTGCAGCAGGGGCTGGACTCGCAACAACCTCAGCGCGAGGGCTGAATTTCATTAAAATTTAACTACAGAAACCCCTAAAAAAAATTATTAGCTGAATTAGTTTTTCTGAGTTTAATTTTTGTTAATAACTGATTACAAATCAGCTTATGTATCAGCTTATGTTAGAACGTAAATAACACGAAGCGCGCACCCATTTCCGCCTTTCAGCGCGACCTGAATGTCATTAAAATATAACTAATATTGTCTAACTCTTGCGCGCAGCCAGGGTTTTAAAATATAACTAATAATCTCTAACTTCTACGTGCAGCTAGAATGTTAAGAGGGGTGATTCCTATATAGGTAAAGTGGACTCCTAAAAAACCAATCTGCCACTGTGGCTCAGAGAGATCGTGCACTGCTGTTACACTCATTTTATCTTGACCCGGGAAGCGGGTTCGCTTCCCACCTGGTACAAAGTTATTTTAATTTTTTTTTTTATTGGAGTAAATAAAAAGGAGTTTGTTGACCAAACAAACAAACAATATACTCAGCAAACAAATATTTTTTAGCGGCGTCTCCTCTCTTAAAACACTTTAAGCACGCACACAAGAACACTCCACCAACATCAAGTGAACACCCAACCCACTTCAAAGCGGCTCTCCACATAATGCGTAATGAACGGGGGCGGGCCAGGGCTGGCTCTGGGCCAACCAGGGACGAGCCGGACTGGGGAAGGCCGTGCAATGTGAAAACGGCTAAGGAGAAGTGGTCACAGGTGAGACCGATGAACGGGGGGCAGGTGTAAGTGGGCGGGGTAGCAAGGAGAAGTGGTCACAGGTGAGACAGGTGAACAGAGGGCAGGTGTAAGTTGGCGGAGCAACAAGGAGAAGTGGTCACAGGTGAGACCGATGAACAGGGGCAGGTGTAAGTAGGTGGGGCAACAAGGAGAAATGGTCACAGGCAATACAGGTGAACAGGGGGCAGGTGTAAGTGGGCGGAGCAACAAGGAGAAGTGGCCACAGGTGAGACAGGTGAACCGAGGGCAGGTGTAAGTGAGCGGAGCAACAAGGAGAAGTGGCCACAGGTGAGACCGATGAACGGGGGGCAGGTGTAAGTGGGCGGAGCAACAAGGAGAAGTGGCCACAGGTGAGACCGATGAACGGGGGGCAGGTGTAAGTGGGCGGAGCAACAAGGAGAAGTGGCCACAGGTGAGACCGATGAACGGGGGGCAGGTGTAAGTGGGCGGAGCAACAAGGAGAAGTGGCCACAGGTGAGACCAATGAACGGGGGGCAGGTGTAAGTGGACGGAGCAACAAGGAGAAGTCGCCACAGGTGTGACAGGTGAACCGAGGGCAGGTGTAAGTAGGCGGAGCAACAAGGAGAAGTGGCCACAGGTGAGACCGATGAACGGGGGGCAGGTGTAAGTGGGTGGGGCAACAAGGAGAAATGGTCACAGGCAAGACAGGTGAACAGGGGCAGGTGTAAGTGGGCGGAGCAACAAGGAAATGTGGCCACAGGTGAGACTGATGAATGGGGGGCAGGTGTAAATGGGCGGAGCAACAAGGAGAAGTGGCCACAGGTGAGACAGGTGAACAGAGGGCAGGTGTAAGTGGGCGGAGCAACAAGGAGAAGTGGCCACAGGTGAGACAGGTGAACAGCGGGCAGGTGTAAGTGGGTGGGTCAACAAGGAGAAATGGTCACAGGTAAGACCGATAAACGGGGGACAGGTGTAAGTGGGCGGAGTAACAAGGAGAAGTGGTCACAGGTGAGACCGATGAACGGGGTAGGTGTAAGTGGGTGGGGCAACAAGGAGAAGTGGTCACAGGTGAGACAGATGAACGGGGGACAGGTGTGAGTGGGCGGAGCAACAAGGAGAAATGGTCGCAGGCAAGATAGGTGAACAGGGGGCAGGTGTAAGTGGGCGGAGCAACAAGGAGAAGTGGTCACAGGCAAGACAGGTGAACAGGGGGCAGGTGTAAGTGGGCGGAGCAACAAGGAGAAGTGGTCACAGGCAATACAGGTGAACAGGGGACAGGTGTAAGTGGGTGGAGCAACAAGGAGAAGTGGTCACAGGTGAGACAGGTGAACGGGGGGCAGGTGTAAGTGGGTGGGGCAACAAGGATAAATAGTCACAGGCAAGACAGGTGAACAGGGGGCCGTTGAACAGGGGGCAGCTGTAAGTGGGCGGAGCAACAAGGAGAAGTGGCCACGGGTGAGACCCATGAACGGGGGGCAGGTGTAAGTGGGTGGGGCAACAAGGAGAAATAGTCACAGGCAAGACAGGTGAACAGGGGGCAGGTGTAAGTGGGCGGAGCAACAAGGAAAAGTGGCCACAGATGAACAGAGGGCATGTGTAAGTGGGCGGAGCAACAAGGAGAAGTGACCACAGGTAAGACAGGTGAACAGTGGGCAGGTGTAAGTGGGCGGAGCAACAAGAAGAAGTGACCACAGGTGAGACAGGTGAACAGAGGGCAGGTGTAAGTGGGCGGAGCAACAAGGAAAAATGGCCACAGATGAACAGAGGGCATATGTAAGTGGGCGGAGAAACAAGGAGAAGTCACCACAGGTAAGACAGGTGAACAGTGGGCAGGTGTAAGTCGGCGGAGCAACAAGAAGAAGTGACCACAGGTAAGACAGGTGAACAGAGGGCAGGTGTAAGTGGGTGGGGCAACAAGGAGAAATGGTCACAGGCAAGATAGGTGAACGGGGGCAGGTGTAAGTGGGTGGGGCAACAAGGAAAAGTGGCCACAGGTGAACAGAGGGCATGTGTAAGTGGGCGGAGCAACAAGGAGAAGTGGCCACAGGTGAGACAGGTGACCAGAGGGCAGTTGTAAGTGGGCGGAGCAACAAGGAGAAGTGGCCACAGGTGAGACAGGTGACCAGAGGGCAGTTGTAAGTGGGCGGAGCAACAAGGAGAAGTGGCCACAGGTGAGACAGGTGACCAGAGGGCAGTTGTAAGTGGGCGGAGCAACAAGGAGAAGTGGCCACAGGTGAGACAGGTGACCAGAGGGCAGTTGTAAGTGGGCGGAGCAACAAGGAGAAGTGGCCACAGGTGAGACAGGTGAACAGTGGGCAGGTGTAAGTGGGTGGGGCATTTGAGGAGAAGTAGCACAGAGAGGAACACCGGGGAAAGAATGAAATGAAAACACAAATAACTTTACTGAACACAAGAATCACTAAACTTAAACAATGGCTACTGCTTTCTTTAGGGGTCCTGATGCAACCTGAGCTTGGACCTGCAGCCTCAGGATTACGAGACCACGGCAAAAAGAAAAACAACAACAAACAACTAGCATGCCTTTAAGCAATAAGCACAGTCTCAAATAGTATTTTTTTTTCCTTTTTCAGTCTTTCAGGAAGGATTTATTCCTTTTCAGGACAGTTTGATGGTTAATAATAATAAAAAGCAAGTTTTCACTTATAGAAAAAAACGCTGCAGGATTGTTTTACTTTCCCCACATCATTGCACATTTTATTTGTGCAGAGTCAAAGCTCAGGTCTGATGGAAAAAACTCAAGAGTGTTCTGATGACATGGAGAGAAAAACCAGAAGATGAGGAAGAAGCTCCAGTCCAAAGCAACGGGCCTGAAAGTGAGAGGGCCTTTTTCTGCGCTGTGATCAGAATCAGAATTAGTCATACACGAGCCGGCATGAATAAATGTATCTCTTTTTTTAATGTGGGGCTCTGTGAAGGTTTTACTTTGAGTCGGTTCATGTTCTTTCTCACTGCGGCCAATTGGTTTGACGCCACTGCAGCCAGCCGGGGCCAAATTAAACACTTCACTTACAGCGTGAAATTATTACTCAAAAAGTCTGAATTTGTGTCCAAAATGGGACACCTGACTGAGTATGTGCTGGGGGTGACATTCAGCTACTACCTCCTCCACATTTAGCTGAGTGTCTGTAGTTTTTGTGTTTGCCAAGTCCAGTTGACTGTGGCGGTCATCTTAACAGTGGCTGACTTTAAAAGTTAATTAATTTCAGACATGCATCCAATTATTACTTTGTGAAAGGTTCAGGGAAATCCCTCCTATGGGTTGTTAAATATTTTGCTGACAGACAGATAAATGAACACAAACTCATGCAGAAACAGGCCAAAACATTAGGACCTTTCCTGGTGGCAGATGATAATGACCTGCTCCAGGAAGATAATTACTGTTAGCAGAGTGCAGTGTCATGGCTGAAATATGAGCTTCTGGTTTTACATGTAAAGATCTTCAGGGCTGTGTGGAGACAAAGTGTCTGTAAAGAGGTTCAAACAGGAGGGAATCAATACACCTTCTCAGTGTGAACACTCCCTAACCCTTTAAGTTCCCAAAATAATGGTCCAACAAGCATCAGGACCTGAAGTCACTCTTCAGAGCCTGATGCTTGTTGGATTTTATTTGATCGTAATTACTTCCCATTTCTGTCCACAGAGACTGTCAGAGCTGAATAGCCTCGGGGAGGAGTCTTTTTATGTGTCCGTTATTGATTAGGAAAAATCCACTCACATGCTTGATTTTTCATTGATGGTCTGGATTTAAATCAAACCAGACGACTCCAAACGTTTCAAAGGCTGGTTGGATGCTTAGAGCAGAAGTTCTGGTAAATAATGGAGCTTGCTGAAAATAATTCAGTTCAATTCAGTTTATTTATATAGTGCCAAGTCACAGAAGAAGACATCTCAGGGCACAGAAACATCCATATATATATATATATAAAAAAAACAATTTAACATTATTTATCTGAGGAGCAGACTGCTTTGACTTTAACTCCATCGCAGAACTCTCATCTTGAGCAAGCATGAAGGCAACAGTGGAAATAAAAAACTCCCTCACGAGGAAGAAACCTTTAGCAGAACCAGGCTCAGGACAAGCGTCAATCTGCTTCAACCGGCTGGATTTGGGAGGAACAAGAAGGAGGAACAGATACACAATGGCAGGTCAAGAATCACATGTTCAGATAGAAACAGTATCAAATGAAAACTATTCAATTGTAACAATTCATTTAAGAAAATGTGGGCAATTTGTTATCCAGTAATCTAAGCCTATGGCAGCATAACAAACAAACACTAACTATAGGATTTATCAAAAAGGAAAGTCTTAAGCCCAGTCTTAAAACTGGACATTGTGTCAGCCTTATGGACATAAACTGGAAGTTGGTTCCACAAGAGAGGAGACTGAGAACGGAAAGATCTTCCTCCCATTCTGCTCTTGGAAACAACCACAAGTAAGCCTGCAGTCTGAGAGAAAAGGGCTCTGTTAGGAAAATATGGAAGCATAAGATCTTGAATATAAGATGGAGCTAGGTTGTTGAGGACTTTCTAGGTTAGAAGTAAGATTTTGAATTCAATTCTGGATTTGACAGGAAGCCAATGGAGAGAAGCTAAAACTGGAGAGATATGATCTCTCCTACTAACTCCAGTTAAGACTCTGGCAGCAGCATTTTGGATTAACTGAAGACTTTTTAAAGAAGTATTTGGACACCCAGATAACAAACCATTGCAATAGTCCAGTCTAGATGTGACAAATGCATGAACCAGTTTTTCTGCATCATATTTAGATAAGATGTTTCTAATTTTAGTGATATTACGCAGGTGAAAGAGGATGGTACTAGTAACGTTTTTAATGTGGGGGATAAAAGACATGTCCTGATCAAATAACACCAAGTTTTTTTATCATTAGAGCTGGAGGCCAGATTAATGTCATCCAAGGAGGGAGAAAGACTGAAAATGTTATTCCTAAAATGCCCAGGTCCAAAAACTAAAACCTCAGTCTTGTCTGTGTTCAAAAGCAGAAAATTAAGGGTCATCCTGGTTCATATGTCTTTAAGACATGCTTGTAGTCTAAGCAGCTGGTTGGATTCATTGGGTTTCATGGACAAATATTACTGTGTATCATCAGCCTAACAATGAAAATGTATCCCATTTTATTAACCTTTATTTAGACAGGTTAATCCCATTGAGCCTCGAGGACTCATTTATAAGAGAGACCTCTTTTCAACTAAGAATGATAACAGCGACAACAATAGACAATCATAAAAGAGGCATACAGATTTTTTTAACAAGTTAAAAAAATATGTCAAAGTAGCAAAACAGCAAGATTATAAGGCAAATGTAGAAAACTAAAAACAGGAACTGCATTGGTTCTTGCCAGGAGTCCAACAGATTCCAGATGTAGGAGCCAAGATGGTGTAGTGGCAGGGCTTCCGACTTGAGACCCGAAGGACGCGGGTTCGCGCCCCGGCCACTACACACCTTGGGGTGTCTATGAGTGCACACCTAATTCTCCAGCTCCCCAAGCGCTTTCTGGCTGCTCACTGCACCACCTGGTGGTGGTTGGGTTAAATGCAGAGATGAATTTCGTCTGTGTATGGGAAACATACACAGATGACAGAAAAAGACATTATATATTCCAGGAAGCAGGAGCGGAGGATAGGAGAAGACCCTTTTGCCAAGTTCAGTCCTCACTGAGGGAACACTGCAGGTAATCATGTCCTGAGAGTGCACACTGTAGCTGCACTCACGCACAGACATGTAGGAGGAGATGTATGAGGGCAGCAGACCAAGAAGTGATTTAAAGATGAAAATGTACCAGTGGAAGAGTCTGCGTGAGGTTAATGATGTCCAATTAACCAGTGAATACAGGGTGCAGTGGTGGGTACGATAATCACAGCCAGCTTAGCGAACCGTGATAGAAGCATCCAACATCAGCAGGGTGCTTCCTCCTACATGTCTCTGCGTGAGTGCAGCTACAGCGTGCGCTCTCAGGACATGATTACCTGCAGTGTTCCGTCAGTGAGGACTGAACTTGGAAAAAGGGCCTTCTCCTACTCTGCTCCTGCTTCATGGAATATCTTACAAAAAGATCTGAAGCTCTCGACCTTGACCTCTCTAAATGGCTTTAAGAATCTGTTGGACTCCTGGCAAAAACCAATGCAGACATGTTCCTGTTTTTAGTTTGTTCTACATCTGCCATATAATCAATCTGTTTTGCTACTTTGACATCTTTTTTTAACTTGTTAAAAAAAATCTGTATGCCTCTTTTATGATTGTCTATTGTTGATTGTTAAAGGAAAGTCTGTTGTCGCTGTTGTCATCATTCCTTGTTGAAACCAGGTCTCTCTTGTAAATGAGTCCTCGAGGCTCAATGGGATTAACCTGCCTAAATAAAGGTTGAATAAATGCTTGTAGGAGCTTTCATGTAAATAATGTCATCATAGTTACAAGGCGTTTCTTAGCATTCAGAGTTAGACAGGACCTGTTTCTGAAAAAAAAAAAGTTTAACTTTCAGTTTCTTTACTAGGTTTTCCACATGGAACTTAAAAGAGAGATGAGAGTTGACCAAGATACCCAAATAATTTTATAGGTATCATCAAACTCAACAGGGACACCATTTGTGGATAAAATAAGAGGAAGAACTGCTGGGACTGACGTCCTGTTTGAAAAAAAAGCATCTCTTTGGTTTTATCAGCATTTAAGACAAAATTGAGATGGAACAAATCTGACTGGATGATGTCAAAAGCGGATTGCAAAAGCTGGAAAACCTTAGCAACTGTTTTAGCTCGACAATAAACAACTGTGTCATCAGCATAGAAATGTAAGGATGCATCAGGGATGCTCTGACCAATTACCTATGTACAGTAGATTGTAAAGAGGGTGGGTCCTAAGACTGAGCCATGCTGTTTAATAACATTACCTAATGGAAGCATAAGGTAAAGAGTATTGGTCCAAGTACTGAACCCTGAGGAACTCCATGACTAACTTTGGTGTATGATGAAGATTCATTATTTAAATTACAAATTGAAATCTATCAGTGTTACGAACCCCAAATGAATCGTGACAATCAGATAGATATGATTTAAACCAATTTAGAGCCGTTCCTGTAATCCTAGTAGTATATTCAAGTCTCTGTAGTAGAATATTATGACCAGCTACATAAGAAACATCATTTTGTTTGTTGGGTAAATCAACGATGGCATACACAACTTAGTTTGTTTGTTCCCTTGTTGGTCTGTTAGTAAAATCTCACAAGAAACACTGAATAGATCTTAATGAAACTTGCAAAAGGGAACCATTGGATGCATGTCCACAACCTCCGGGACCAGCCACACATGGCCACCACAACCAGCTGACCGATACACAAAAACAGGTATACAGTCAATCGGTCAATTTTACAAATACTGGCTGAACATTTGTCATGTTGAGAACCATTCCAACACTAGGTGAGTGACCGAGAGCTGTTTTACAACTTGCTAATACCGATTTGGAGCAGCATGGCGGTGCCAGGCTCACCTCCCAGCCTGAGGGGGTGAATGTTTGTCTCGTTTGTCTCTAGTGACCCTGTAATGGACCCACGACCTGTCCAGGGTGTCAGAGTCAGAGAATCTTTATTGTCATTTGCACCGCATGTGGTACATGTGATGAAACGAGATTATGTACACAGGGTCCCAGTTACATCCAACAACAAAATGCAAGAGAAAAACAGTAATAACATCTAGGATTAACTAAGAAAAACATCAACTAGAAATACACTAATGCCGGGTACCCACCTAAATTGTCAGAACGCTCCTGCCGCCCCCTTTTGGCCGCTTGTCACTGATGCCGGGTACCCACTGGGACGCGTCTGATGACGCGCACTAGGGGGAGGCAGAGGGTCATCAGTTGTTGTGTTTTCATGCTGCTGGCAGATAAAATCAGCAGCACGTGACCCCCGTTTCTACTGGAGTGGGTTTTCTACGAGCCGAACTGCAGCTCCGACAGTCTTTGTTGAGATTAAAACGTTTTTTTTTTTATGTTTGGGGTGATCGTACGCTGAGCGGACAGCAGCAACTGTTTAAAATGCCAAGATTCTTACCGGAGTCTGGTTCCAATTCATGGAGGCTCGATGGGGTAAGTTTAAAAAGTAAAAAAAAAGTCCCGTTGTTGTTGCGTCATCACATAGCAGAGGCTCTCCCGATTGGTTGCTGGACGCATCGAGCAACGTCGAGCCGCAAAAACATCAACTTGTGAAACTTTGGCGGCTCGACGCTGCTCAACGCGTAGGTTGTTTCGGACGCGCGTGTGTGTGGAAAGGAACTGCCGCGTGCCGGCGCGCCGCTTCAAAAACTCAAAACGCGCCGCTTCACGGTTCGCCGTGCCTCGACGCATCTCCACATAGACTTTCAATGTAAACCGGCTGCTTCAGCTGCCCGACATGGGTCCGGTGGGTAACCGGCATAAGCCCTAATGTAATAGAAAAACATCATTATAAACAGCAGCACGAACACGAGTCTGTATGAGCAGATGGTCTCAGATGAACACAGCAACAAGAAAACAGATCAGCATCAGCATGATGTGATATTTTGCAGTGATTATTCTTATTTTATTATTTATTTATTCATGAGTCTAACAGCCTCAGGGTAGAAGCTGTTCCTCAGTCTAGTGGTTCTACATTTGATGCTCCTCAACCTCCGTCCTGAGGGGAGTGGGGCAAAGAGTGAGTGTGCTGGGTGAGTGAGGTCTTTCATGATGCAGGTGGCTCTTTTCCTCTCACACAATGACTGCTGGAGATAGACACCAGCTCCCTGTGAGGCGGAAAGGTAAAGACATGGATGCATGGACATTACCTATTCAAAATATCACATAAAATACTAAAAGTACAACGATTTTCTCTTTTAAGACTAATCCAGTTAAAGGTGCACAACCACCTGACAGAAAACACAAAAATGACGACAACTTAGTCAGTTTTTCACACATTGAACTAACATTTAGTGTGGTAGTAGCTGAGAGTCATCTCCAACACATTCTCTGAGTGCTACCAGATCACCCACATCACATGAAACGCTGCATTTTCCAGATTTCACTCAATCGACTCCAACATGTCTGAACAGATAATGGTATTGTTTTAAAGTCAGCATTCCTTCAATAGCTAGGCCTCTAATTGTAGCCTATTTTAGCCCCTCTGGGCGGAAAGACGAGGACAGTTCTGAGAGTCCACATGGGAAGAGCAGAGAATCCTATCGTTCTAACACAGCATTGTATTAAAAGATGAAGCTGGAGTACAAAGCTCCACAAATGTTACAAATTGGTCGAGCTCGGATGAAGAAGAAAAGCAGACGGGTGATTTCATTTCGCTCAGCTCCATGATCATGAATGTGTCATTTAGGAGTCAAAAGCCAAGGAAATAATAGAATTACTTTTCCCATTATAGTCAGAGTCACTGAACCTCATGGTGAAAGAGCCCAGAGCATCACATGGGTCCAAATGTCAGAGGGGCACAAGTTCCTGCCACATACACACACCCTGTTTAGTCAGTGGCAAAAAAGAGAAACACAGATAATGGACAAACCTCGTCCAGACAAAACAAGCTGCTCCATCGCAGCAGCCGCTCTGATCCACATTCAAACATCCATTTTCTTTTCCTTGTAATCTGTAATCAAGGTGACTGTCAGTCCTCCAACAGGAAATCACACAACACCCTGGTGGTTTACACTCATGCATGCAAAGCTATTTTTTGTTCCTCACTAATAAGAGCTCTCTCTCTCTCTCACACACACACACACACATGCACACACACACACGCCGCACACACACCATCAGCATCTTTACAGAACATAAACATTTACAAGAAGACTGACAGCCCATTACCATGGCGCCTATATAGATGACCTGCATCTGTAGTAACTGAGCAGCCTCCCCCCCTCCCCACCTCACACCCCTCCATTACTCCATGCACAAACTCAGCTGCCAGCCAGTCCTCCCAGGCTGCAGTGGCATCGCCTCCCGGCGTTTGTCCACCACCCCTGTGTGCAGATTGAATCAACCTCCCCTCGTCCTTTTGTCTCATATTGTGAGACACAACCCACCGCTGTCAGAAGAGTGAAAAGAGAAAAGGATGGGACTCACCATCATCTCCCCTCCACTCCCAGTGACAGAAGACAGGAGCCAGGTGGAGCGAGCCGAGGCTGCAGTGATGGAGGAATCCCCTGGTAGTGTATGTGTAAGTGTGTGTGTGTGTGAGAGAGAAAGTGTGTGCACATGTGCATGGAGTCAGAGCTGATTCCGGCAGATGCAGGCGGGGAGCCACCAATCGAATGAGAGAAGGAGTGAGAGGAGTGTGTGTTGGGTTGGAGGGGAGCAGAGGAGTGGTCTGGAAGCATTACATCATGGACTTAGGAGTGGTAGGTTTGCAGAGGGGTGAGCCACGGTGGGGGAAGGTGTGTGTGTGTGAGCAGGAGTGTGTTTGTGTCTGCAACAGTGTATTTTCCCACTATGCAGCAGACCACGGGATGATTTAAGATTGTGCATCCAGTGCAGTGTCGTCATGGTGCTCACACTGTGCATGCGTAAAGAGATCACAAACTACATATGAAATCAAGAAAAGTGTTATAATCCTGCCTTGCTCACATTTTCTTTTTTTCAAATTATGAATTCAAACTTCCTAGAATTAGAAATAGTTGTTCTAAATGCCTTCGGGTGGAACACACACACACACACGTAGAAAAAAAGAATAATCCCACCCATTTTCATCATAAAACACACCCTCCGCTGGCTAATGGCTCCCTTGTTAGTTTGAAAATGTCATGATGGTCTCCCTGTTAGGCACTCACTGACATTTCAGGTGAGTGATTCCACTTTCTGCTGGCTTTGACAAAAATTGAACAAACACACACACACACACACAGAGAAAGGGAGAAAGAGAGGAAGACGGATGCAGAAGAAGGAGAATGGCGTTGAAGGAAAACAATGACAGCTCAGGGTCATCTCCACACCTCTGCTCTGTCTGCATCAATTTGGCACCAGATGCAGAAAACTAAACAGCAGGGCTGCTTGAAGCAGGAGTACATGACACTTTGTATTCCCAACCCCCCCACACACACACTGATTTCATTCAACCATTATTTATACAGGTTAGTCTCACTGAGCCTCAGAGACTCGTTGACAAGAGAGACCTGTAATTTAAGTGTAATTTAATGACGTTGATTAATTTTCACATGTGACATGAGTGTTTAGCCTTTCAAGCTCCATGTGCTTTATGGTATCTTCTCTAAAACTAAACGTCACAGGAAATCTGGGAGTTTGGACTAGCTCAGGGGTCTTCTACCATCAAAAGAGACATGTGTATGCCTTCATTCACTACATCAAACGTGTCCGGAGCAGCAACAAAAAACTGTTATCAACTGGTGGCCCATGAGCCACTTTAAGTTTGTTGGATTGGGCTCATAATATCATCCCTTTTAGTAGCTGTGAGTTGCCACAGTTCTGGATGTGGATGGAGAAGCTGCCCGTGGGCTTGAGTCAGCAGGTTCCTGTGTGTGTGTGTGTGTGGGGGGGGGCAACTGCATGGAGTCCCTGACAACAATGAGATTATTTCTGGGAACCACAGTTTCTGTGGCCACCTGGGAGATATTAATATCAGGGAGAGGGCTCCCCTGCGTACACGTTCCAGCATCACTTGAATTAAAGGACAGGTGGAAACGCGTAATACAGCACCCCTGCTGGCCAGTCGTGGGCCAGGGCGTTCGTCCACATTGTCGCGTTGGTTTCCTTCATTGAGAAGTACAGAGCACAGTACAAGCTGGTTTTGCACGCAAACAGATCAATGGATGCCCGCCCGAATCGTGACCAGACCTGGTCCACTATCCGTGGGTTCAGTCTCCATTCTGAGGCCAGTAGTGGTCCTCTTGAGAGGGCGTCTGCCCCGTGGTTTAGCTCCCCTGGGATGTGTGTCGCTCTCAGTGACAAAATTCTGGGGCCACACCACGTGAGCAGATCGCTTTTCTGCAGATTTAAAATGAAGCCCAGAGCCTCCAGGTGCGTCATCACCATGTGTGTGTGTGCAGCTGAGCTTGTGTTCTGCTGCTGGCGAGAATCAGAAGGTCGTCCAAATAATTCAAAATTCGGACCCCCTGACCCCTGAGGGGGGTCAAAGCTGCGTCCAGGCACTTTGTGAAAGAGCGTGGAGCGGTTTTTAATCCGAAAGGTAAAGCTTTGAATTTGTAAGCTTTCCCTTTCGAATGCAAAGCGTAGATATTTTCTGTGTCTCTTCCAAATGCCCACATGGAAGTAAGCGTCTTTCAGATCCACCGTGCACGTGTGGTCTCCCGGTCTCACAGACTGGAGTATTTGTCTCACCGTAAGCATTTTGAACCTGTAATGGTACGTCCAGACCGAACGCTTTTTGAGCGGCCAAAAAGCGCGAAACGCCTCAAGCTGGACGCACGGGACCCAGTGGTGTTCAGACCGGAACGTGAAGCAGGCGGCCGGTGGCGAGGGGGGGGAGTTAGCAGAGCTTAACTTGCTAAACGTGAAAAGTTCACAATTCAAAACTTACCCGATATCCCGACTTCCTCACAGGCACTCCGCCAGGCAAGGTCCTTTTTATTTCTCCACCATACTTTAACACGACTTTGCGGGTTATTTCCGTGTCTCACAAACAATACGTCACACAGTTGCGCAACACCCGTCCCCTCGTTACCGCGTCACATAGCTGACTCCCCTCTCTCTCCTCCCCGACTCTCCCTGATTGGTTGACAGACGCGTTGAACGGCGAAATCTTCGGCATTTTCAAGGCGTGTAGTGGAGGCTGCCGCAGGCTCACGTGCACGGAAAACGCTCAAACGCCCCTTCCACACCGCTCGAAACGGCGTCACGCGACGCCCGACCCCTAGAGGCGCGTCCCCCATTGACTTTGCATGTAAACTGGACGCTCCTGCAGCTCAAAACACGTTCGGTCTGGACGTACCATAAGTTGTTATTCTCTTGTTCAAAGCCCTGAGATACAGTATCGGTCTCAAGGTTCTGTCCCGTTTGGGCACGAGGAAGTATTTGCTGAAGTAGCCAGTGTTTATATCTTGTTTTGGAACAACACGGATCACACCTTTCTGCAGCATTGCTGTTATTTCCTCCCTCAAGACGTGTGCACGTTCTGGGTTTATATCTGACTTTAGCACCCCTGTGAACAGGGACGGCCGCTTGCGAAACTGCAGGCGGAGCCCGTGACACACTGTTGACATGACCCACGTGTTCAGTAGACACGCCCCCCAGGCCTATGCATACGCGGAGAGCCTCAGAGGCATGTTTATTGCGGGCTGCCTGCGCCTCGTGGGTGCGAGCGGGGGAGCATCTGACCCCCCTTGCTCGGCCCTGAGCGAACTGACCTGCCCGCACATGGACGCCATGAAGTCTGTCTGCTCCAGACAGACCCGAGACGTCCCGCTGTGGTTCATTATCTGATCTGACACCCTGTGTTGTACGAGGGAGGAGGGGTGCTTGCCCTCTCCCTTTATCGTGACTGTTTTCATAAAAATGGATTGTTGTTGTCCCTGTTTTTCTTTTTTTTTCTTTCCTTTTTTTTGAGTCAAGAATCAGGGCAGTTTGTGCTTCTGGTACTTTATTTTTGTGTTTTGAAGAACAGAAATTTGTCTTTATTAAACACATGTCAGAAACATTTTTGATGCACACTGGTATTGCACCACACAAATGTTTACAGCATAATCAATAAATTGCCAGAAAAAAAAGGTGGAGGAGGCCAAAAACGAGACAGAGAAATAATTTAGACATAAAACTACCACATATTAACAGTAATTAAATGTTATTTTCCCAATAGAATTACAGTAACTTTGAAGAAAAGCAATGTTAATTTTAAAAAATTGCAACAAGATTAAAAATATATATTATAAATAAATCGAAAGTTGTTTCAAATTATTGCAAAATTAGTCCAAAAACTAAAGACGAGGCAAAGCAAAACAACTGGTCTGTTCCAAGTTTCTACTGAGCTGGTAACATCCGCCTGGAAAAACCCGATGGAAACCACAACACAACAAACTTCAGAGAGTCTTTATTGTCGTTTGCACCGCATGTGGTACATGTGATGAAAACGAGATTATGTACACGAGGTCCCAGTTACATCCAACAACAAATGAAAGAGAAAAACAGTAATAACATCTAGAACTAACTAAGAAAAACATCAACTAGTAATACACTAAGCCTAATATAGTGGGAATAAACAGCAGCACGAACATGAGTTTGTATGAGCAGATGGTCACAGATGAACACAGATGAACACAGCAACAAGAAAACAGATCAGCATCAGTATGATGTGATATTTTGCAGTGTTTATTTTTTATTTTATTTTTATTTATTCATGAGTCTAACAGCCTCAGGGTAGAAGCTGTTCCTCAGTCTAGTGGTTCTACACTTGATGCTCCTCAACCTCCGTCCTGAGGGGAGTGGGGCAAAGAGTGAGTGTGCTGGATGAGTGAGGTCTTTCATGATGCAGGTGGCTCTTTTCCTGCATCTGGAGGTATCAGGTCTCCAAACAGTAATTCATAAATCTGTGATGGAAATGTTTGTGTTTAAATGTAGTCGGGGGAATGCCAAGCTCTTTAGATCTTGAAAAGAGGGATGGACTGAGCTATCAAAGTAAAGGTGAAATGAGTATGTATTTCAAGTTTATCATAAGATAAACCCAATAAGATTAGTTGAGTTCATGAGTTTACATTTACTGCACTAAAAGTGTGTATCCTCTAATCCACATATGTCAAAGTCAAGGCCCGCGGGCCAGATCTGGCACGCAAATTATTTATGGGCCCTGGATGATATTTAATTACTATTAGAAATGGCCCGCAGGCCACAGCCGCCCGCTGGTGTTTTGCACGCACCAACACTACATTCCCCACAATGCAACGGTCATAGGGGTGGATCCGGAGTCGTGTCTCATGAACCCAGAGTAATAGACCCGCCTCACGTCACATTCAGGAAATCCATTTCATAGTTTGCAGCCAGCTACAACATGTGGACTGAGTGAGTAGCACTTTAGCTAACAGCTAGCCAACTTTTCATCGTAACATGTCCGCTGTGTGGAAGTATTTTACACTAAACACTGCAAGACAGCAACGTGCAATGTCTGCAGAGACATAGCGTCACATTAAACTGCGATCAAGTTAGTTTTACGTTGGACATTCGAGCTCTGGGGCTTCAGCGGGACGCCACTCTCGCTGAACCGAAACAGGGAGACCGACCACGGCCAGCTGCGTCCAGTCCAACCCGCTGTCTGACCGTCTCGTAGGAGGGACAGGCTGAGAGCGGCTGACCAAAATCAGAGCGCCCGCCCCAGATTAAACAAGAAAAACACACCGCTGAAGCCACGGAGCTCAAATGTTCACCGTGAAGTTGCTAAACTTCCTCATAATTAATGACTAACAGCTATCAGGTGTAGAAAATGAAGGATTTCACAGCTTGATACTTGCAGCCAACAGTAAACAATCATAAAAAAGCATATTGGAGCCAAGATGGTGTAGTGGCTAAGGCTTTTGACTTGGGACCCGAAGGACGCGGGTTCGCGCCCCGGCCACTACACACCTTGGGGTGTCTATGAGTGCACATCTAATTCTCCAGCTCCCCGAGCGCTGACTACGGCTGCTCGCTGCACCACCTGGTGGTGGTTGGGTTGAAGGCAGAAGACCAATTTTGTCTGTCAAGTATGGGAAACATACACAGATGACAAATTATTATATTAATTAAAAATCAAAAGAAAACTGCATTTAAAAAAAAGAAACATAAACAGCTACATTATAAAACAATGTAAAAAACACTAAAAGCAGGAACATGTCTGTGTTGATTTATGCCAAGAACTTAGCAGATGTAAAGCTATTTAATATTTTATTTAATTCATTTATTCATTCGTTTAAAAGAGACGAAATAAAACAAATCCCATCCATCCATCCATTTTCGTCCGCTTATCTGGGGTCGGGTCGCGGGGGTAGCAGCCTAAGTAGGGAGGCCCAGACTTCCCTCTCTCCAGCCACTTGGAGCAGCTCCTCTGGGGGAATCCCAAGGCGTTCCCAGGCCAGCCGAGAAACATAGTCCCTCCAGCGTGTCCTGGGTCTTCCTCTGGGTCTCCTCCCGGTGGGACATGCCCGGAACACCTCACCAGGGAGGCGTCCAGGAGGCATCCTAACCAGATGCCCGAGCCACCTCAACTGGCTCCTCTCGATGTGGAGAAGCAGCGGCTCTACTCCGAGTCCCTCCCGGATGACTGAGCTTCTCACCCTATCTCTAAGGGAGAGTCCAGACACCCTGCGGAGAAAACTCATTTCAGCCGCTTGTATCCGAGATCTCGTTCTTTCAGTCACAACCCAAAGCTCATGACCATAGATGAGGGTGGGAACGTAGACCGATCGGTAAATTGAGAGCTTTGCTTTTCGACTCAGCTCTCTCTTCACCACGACAGACCGGTACAGCACCCGCTTCACTGCGGACGCTGCACCTATCCGCCTATCGATCTCACGCTCCAGTTTTCCCTCATTCGTGAACAAGACCCCGAGATACTTAAACTCCTCCACTTGGGGCAGGACCTCCTCCCCGACCTGGAGAGGGCACTCTACCCTTTTCCGGCTCAAGACCATGGCCTCGGATTTGGAGGAACTGATCCTCATCCCGGCCGCATCACACTCTGCTGCAAACCGCTCCAGTGAAAGCTGTAGATCACGACCTGATGAAGCCAATAGGACCACATCATCTGCAAAAAACAGAGAAGTGATTCTCAAGGCCACCAAAACGGATCCTCTCAACACCTTGGCTGCGCCTAGAAATTCTGTCCATAAAAGTTATGAACAGAATCGGTGACAAAGGGCAACCTTGGCGGAGTCCAACTCTCACTGGAAACGAGCCTGACTTACTGCCAGCGATGCGGACCAAGCTCTGACACCGGTCATACAGGGACCTAACAGCCCATATCAAAGGGCCTGGTACCCCATACTCCCGGAGTACCCCCCACAGAACCCCCCGAGGGACGCGGTCGAATGCCTTCTCCAAGTCCACAAAGCACATGTAAACTGGTTGGGCAAACTCCCATGTACCCTCCAGGACCCTGCTGAGGGTGTAGAGCTGGTCTAGTGTTCCACGACCAGGACGAAAACCACACTGCTCCTCCTGAATCCGAGGTTCGACTATCCGACGGACCCTCCTCTCCAGAACCCCTGAATAGACCTTAGGCTTAAGAGCTGTGTGATCCCCCTGTAGTTGGAACACACCCTACGGTCCCCCTTTTTGAATAGGGGAACCACCACCCCAGTCTGCCAATCCAAGGGAACTGCCCCCGATGTCCACGCGATATTGCAGAGTCGCGTAAGCCAACACAACCCCACAACATCCAGAGCCCTAAGGAACTCAGGACGAATCTCATCCACCCCCGGAGCCCTGCCACCACAGAGCTTTTTAACCACCTTGGCGACCTCAGCACCAGAGATTGGAGAGCCCGACCCAAAATCCCCAGGCTCCGCTTCCTCAGTGGAAGACGTGCCAGTAGGATTGAGGAGGTCTTCGAAGTATTCCACCCACCGACTCACAACATCCCGAGTTGAGGTCAACAGCACGCCATCCCCACCATAAACGGTGTTGGTCGCGTACCGCTTTCCCCCCCTGAGACGCCGGATGGTGGACCAGAATCGCCTCGAAGCCGTACGGAAGTCATTCTCCATGGCCTCTCCGAACTCCTCCCACGCCCGAGTTTTTGCCTCAGCAACCACCCGAGCCGCATGCCGCTTGGACTGCCGGTACCTATCTGCTGCTTCCGGGGTCCCACAGGCCAAAAAGGCCCAATAGGACTCCTTCTTCAGCTTGACAGCATCCCTCACCGCCGGTGTCCACCACCGGGTTCGAGGGTTGCCACCACGACAGGCACCAACAACCTTGCGGCCACAACTCTGATAAGCTGCCTCGACAATAGAGGCGCGGAACATGGCCCACTCGGGCTCAATGTCCCCCGCCTCCCTCGGAACGTGTTCAAAGCTCTCCCGGAGGTGGGAGTTAAAGCTCCGTCTTACGGGAGACTCTGCCAGACGTTCCCAGCAGACCCTCACAATACGTTTGGGCCTGCCAGGTCTGACCGGCATCCTCCCCCACCATCGGAGCCAACTCATCACCAGGTAGTGGTCAGTTGACAGCTCCGCCCCTCTCTTCACCCGAGTGTCCAAGACATGCGGCCGCAGATCAGATGAGACGACAACAAAGTCGATCATCGAGCTGCGACCTAGGGTGTCCTGGTGCCAAGAGCACATATGGACACCCTTATGCCTGAACATGGTGTTTGTTATGGACAATCCATGACGAGCACAGAAGTCCAACAACAGAACACCACTCGGGTTCAGATCAGGGGGGCCGTTCCTCCCAACCACACCCCTCCAGGTCTCAGTGTCATTGCCCACGTGAGCGTTGAAGTCCCCCAGCAGAACAAGGGAGTCCCCAGGAGGTGCACCCTCCAATACCCCCTCCAAGGACTCCAAAAAGGGTGGGTAATCTGCGCTGCCGTTTGGCGCATAGGCACAAACAACAGTCAGAGCCCGTCCCCCCACACGTTTGTACATATTCGTTTTTTATTATGTTATGCACACCGTCTTTTTAATGGAACTTTTCTTTTTTTCTGACATCTTCCTCTAGTTTGTGTTAAATATATGTTAATCATGACAGCAAACTGGAGCAAGCACCACTGCAAAAGTCGGTTGCTGTCCTTTAACAGGAAACATCCGGGCTAAACCTTCACTGCTGATGCCCAGACGTCACTGAACTCATTCATGCACCTTGACTGAATAGAGCTTAGTAAAGTACTACCTCAGTACGTCAGTAATTAGATTACACTGCTCTAATACTGACGTGTTGCACAGACTTTGCATGCACATTGTGAATGTGCGTGCTGATATCTCTGTCTGCTTGGCCATACATGAGAACCACAATTCAGACGTCCAGTTTTTCTAAATGTAACAGCACAAATCTCCTCATAGCAGCTCGTGTGTGGTATATTACAGCACAGCGTGCTTTCAGTCACAAGAGGATGACATTTCTGATTACATGAAACTTGCGATTTTTGCTCTCTCGTGGTAAAAAATAACAAAAACAACAAATTACTGGTTGCCAAGGATGGACAGAAATATGCACCATATTTCACTTTAAGACTTTAAGAGGAAGCACCTCCATACACAAACAGCCCAGGAAACCAATTACTGTACTACAAAGGTCACATTACAAAATACAGTATGTTTTCATCATAACAGCTTAAGCTAATTCATTCCATTCTAGCATAGAGGCTTCTCTGATTCAGTGCTCATTTGTTTTAAAAGCTAAAAAAAATTATAAACTGCAATTCTTTGGTTGCTCTCAAGACATGGCTCAGAGCTCAGTGAAAGGTTTGTCTTTGTAAAAGCCCTTTTCCAGCAGCATTCCCCTCACAGTTTGTAACAGTGAATGAAAAACCCTTGGCGAGCGTTCAAGCTCTTGACACTGTGTCTGCAGACACAGACACAATCCTTGCAATTAACACGGATGAAGAACAACCAGCCATTTCAGCTGACTTTGTCAGTTGTCTGCTGATTTAACTTTGGGAATTAAACAACAGGAACTATTTTCATTCAACCTTTATTTAGGCAGGTTAATCTCGTTGAGCCTCGAGGACTCATTTACAAGAGAGACCTGTCTACAAACTAAAGAATGATGACAACAGCAACAGTAGAATTTCCTTAAAAGGAGCCAAGATGGTCTAGTGGCAGGGCTTTTGACTACGGATCCGAAGGTCGCGGGTTCGCGCCCCGGCCACTACCCAGCTTGGGGTGTCTATGAGTGCACACCTATTTCTCCAGCTCCCCGGGCGCTTTCGGGCTGCTCACTGCACCACCTGGTAGGTGGTTGGGTTAAATGCAGAGACGAATTTCATCTGTGTATGGGAACATATGCAGATGACAGGAATAGACATTATTATTATTATTATTATTAAACAATCAAACAATCCTTGTCAGAGGTGGCTTGTCCCAAGTCCCTCTTCCTCTTTTCCTTCTGCTGAAAGGTCTCTACTCGCCATTTCTTGGCCGACAAATCAGACTGTTGGGATTCCTCATCTTGTTGCCAGAGAAGTGAAAGGAGAGTGAAAATAAATAAATGTG
>JBBPBX010052682.1:0-24117 GCA_038048925.1 Garcialebias charrua
AACCAGTGCAGTCCATGTGGTGTTTGTGTTTGTGTGCAGTCCATGTGGTGTTTGTGTTTGTGTGCAGTCCATGGGCATGAAAAAGTCCATGAACTCTAAAAAAAGCTAGAAGCAGCAGAAAAAGGAAACAAGGAAACAAAATGTCCTTACTTTGACTGAAGTGTAGGTAGACACTGATGTTTTTCTCAAGTTCAAACCTGGATCAGATGGAACTGCTTAGCCAGTGCTCAACCATGAATGATGGGAGCATTTTAGGCCAGGTGTGGGCTCAGTGGTGTGGTCCTGATGTGAGCAGTTCTGTCCATCAGAACAGGTGTTTTTTTGTTTGTTTTTGCAGCAGTCATACATGCAGAAGGTGTTGACACAGGTGATGGATGGAGGCAGATGGAAGGACACCAGAGACAGGCAGGACTGATGTCCTGGACGACAGAGGCAGGACAGAGTGGACACACGTCCATCCATGAGGAAAGTCCACGATGTGAGCTGTGAAGAAATAACAACAACACAAAAGTGAAAGACTATTATTGAAAGACTATTGAAAGACTGTTCAGTACAGCAGGACAGATTCTCTCTCCCTAAAGAGCCAGACATGGACTCAAAAACTTTGAAAACCAACTTCTTCTGAACTTGAACAAGAAATTCTTGCTGCAATATTAAAATGTGTCAGTTCATGGGATGTTAGGAGACAAGAGATTTCTCCAAATGTCTCGACACTCAGGTCCAAGTTTTGAAAATGTTGTCAGGAAGTTAAAGTATTGTTCATTGTTGATCCATTACAAGATTGACTAGACAATATTTTAACTAGAGTTGATGACAAACGAGTTGAAGTGATCTATTCCTTTGTTAGTTGTGTCTAATGCTCCTTTTTTCAAACAGACAACTTTTACTTAAATGTGTTTACTGCAGTTAAAATGACACATTGGTTTTATTTTGTGTTAAATAAAAACTTTCAAAGGTATAATCATTCCTCTTTCTTATTTTGCTTAATTGTATTTAACTCATCACTGAAATTCTGACACACAGAATCAAAAGTCCAAGTGTGAACTGTGTCACAGAGTAAACACAATAAAAACATGCATTATCTGCAGCATTGTTCATTAAAATGGCTCAACACTATTAATGTATTACAGAAAATATGCATACAGTACGCACACTTAATGGTATTGTAGACCATTGCATTAGTTAATACATTCAGCAAGTACTTTTACTTTAATACTTTAAGTATTTTTAAAAGCAAGTACTTATTTACTTTTACTTAAGTAAAAATATTAATATGGTACTTCTACTTTTACTAGAGTAAATTTTTGTCTGTTTATTTGTACTTTTACTTAAGTACAGTGTTTGAGTACTTTCTCCACCACTGGTATTATTACAGTATTTGGGTACCGTGCGGTGGCGAATCCACTTCTCAGAAACATCCAGGCTGGACCAGAGGATCCCCTCATCATCACCTCCTGCCATGTCCTCCTGTACAGTGGAAGAAAAATGTTTCAGGGCTGCTACAAACAGGTTCATAAAACCATCTTTTTTGGTAAATGCAAATGCTTATTGTCAATTACCATGTGACGTGTGCTGCTGACCACTTGACCAGGTCACCCTTGTAAAAGAGATCTCCATCTCAACGGACTCTACCTGGAAAAATAAAGGTGATTGATTGATATAGCAGACATCTGGTGAATATAAAAGTTTATATTGTCTGATATTTAACAGGTTTGACTTCAGCTCAACTTTTGTACACAAGCTTGAGTTAAAAACATGAACATCTGATAATCATAACATTAACACATGAACATCTGATATTCATAATATTAACACAACACATGAACATCTGATAATCATAACATTAACACACAACAACTGACAATCATTATATTAACACACGAACATCTGATAATCAAAATATTAATACATAAACACCTGATAGTCATAATATTAAACACATAACGTTTAGAAAACACTTTTGTAACATCTAGTTGAGAGCCATATCAGTCAGGAATAGTAATAAGCATTAGATAAAGAAACACCACAACGTTCATAAGCACAGCTAGTAGCTAGCTGTGTGACTGACAGCAACACACGACACCACGTCACGCACCACAGATGAGAACAGCTCAAACTTTGCTCATGTGCACTTAGAGATTTATTAAACTCACAATTATTACTTGCTTACCTGTGTAGAAAGGCACCATTAATAATTACTGCTGTTTCAACCTCTCTAGTTGGCCGTGTGATCAGCTCTGAGTGTAAACAGAGATGGTCCCCCTGCTCACCCTCCCTCCTGGCTCGAACCGGAAG
Source organism: Garcialebias charrua (assembly GCA_038048925.1). Classification (NCBI taxonomy): domain Eukaryota; kingdom Metazoa; phylum Chordata; class Actinopteri; order Cyprinodontiformes; family Rivulidae; genus Garcialebias; species Garcialebias charrua. Next base: position 2,296 of record JBBPBX010052682.1, read on the forward strand.
CGCTGGCGATCCGTGGCGATAAGAGACGAGTCCAGGCTCGAGGGCGACGGAAAATGCGACCTGTACAGTCCAACAGAAGCAGGGCACCGGAAGTTTCTAGCGCGCTAGTTATAATTAGATTCAATGGAAAAGCCGCAGGCGGCGCCCAGCGGGGAACCGCGGGGAACCGGAAGTACGTCACAATCAGAAAACGTTTTTTGAAACAAACAATCATTACTCATAAAATATTTATCCTACACAACTAAAAACATATATGCATGCATTTCGAAATATTTTTATTTTATTATTTCACTTTTATAAAAAAAAATTAAATCTTCAAATGATGAAGAGCTGCAGTTCCAAGGAGGGGCGGCGCCCCTAGCGCCCTCTAGTGGCGGCCGCCGCTGATCAATAGTATCAAATGCTTTTTTTAAATCAACAAAAATACTGATACAATATTGTTTTTGATCGACAGCAGTAGTTATTTGTTCCATTAATTCCATGAGAGCCATTGATCTCTCAGCGAGAAGGTTGCCGGTTCAAATCCCGGTCCGGGGCCTTTCTGGGTGGAGTTTGCATGTTCTCCCCGTGCATGCGTGGGTTTCCTCCGGGTACTCCGGTTTCCTCCCACAGACCAAAAAACATGCTTGTTAGGCTGATTGGTGACTCTAAATTGACCCTAGGTGTGAGTGTGAGAGTGGATGGTTGTTTGGTGTGAGTGAGACAGGTCCCTCTTGTAAATGAGTCCCCGTGACTCAACGAGGCTAGCCTGTATAAATAAAGGTTGAATGATGTAGAGTTTTTTGCTCTAAACCCATACTGACTGTTGCTTAGGATATATAAATACACATATGAAAAAAAATCTAAATGCTCTCTGGTATTGATCTGGGGGCCGGACCAAATGTGGAGGTGGGCCGGATCCGGCCCGCGGGCCGTAGTTTGGGGACCACTGCCTTATAGTGACAAGCATGCTCACGCAGGTTTAGATTCAGGTGTTTATCAGATACACACTCAGCTGGGTTGTGGTGGCCACTAAATACATCTTGTATTACCATGTACCGTACAAAATACTTTTGAACAATGTTATAAGTAGCGATATATATGTTGTTTGTTGTTATGGTTTCTCGGTTTTGTCTTTTTTCTTTCCGCAGGTCTAGAGGTAGACTTCAACGATGTTGATTTGTGTTCTCTTTATACCTCTCTCTCCTCTACTCCTATTTCCTTATTCCATTTTTAACCCTTCTCCCACTTTTCTGCCTTTGTTTTCTACTTTGTCTTTTCATCCCTGTGTCCATTACATCTAAAACGAAAAAGGCATGTTCCAAGATGGCACCGATGTGTAGGGCTTGCGGTCCCTCGCTCTCTGCTTTTTTTCTATTTTTGTTATTTTTACAATACTTTGTACAATGTACCACATCATATTTGCAGTATGATCGTCGGTCACTTTGGGAGCTCCATACGTTGGCTGAAATGCCTGGGGAGTTTTTGCACGGCGGTCAGAAACCTCCTCCACCGGTTCTGGCCGACAATCCTGTATTCCTTCTGTGCGACCCTGGCCTTGCTCCCGGGAGGAAACGTTGCAGACGTCATGGGAAGCGCACAGGGGTCTTGGTGAAACTGAGGCAACGTGTGGATTATTTTGCCAAGAGTGATGGGGCTCGCTCTGGACCTGATCATCACTCTTCTGACCTGTGGTGCTCCAGAGGCCCAGCTACTGGACAGCCACCCGCGCACTGCGCGGGTGGCCAAGTAATGTGCATCATGAAGCCATCTGGTTCCCCCTTTGATGTGGTCTCCCCTCGACTACTAAAGGAGGTTTTTCCTACATTGGGTCCTTCTATTCTAGCTATTGTGAATAGCAGTTTATCCTCAGGTATGGTCCCAAAAACCTTTAAACATGCTGCAATCCAGCCTCTACTAAAAAAACCTAACCTTGACCCCTCAGTGGTGTCCAACTTCCAGCCTGTCTCCAGACTCCCATTTACCTCTAAACTACTGTCGTTGTATCCCTGGGCAAGACACTTAACCCAGAATTGCTCCCGGTAGGTCTGGATGGCGCCTTACAAGGCAGGCTACCACTACCGGTGTATGAATGTCTGAATGAATGGGTGGATGGCTGGTATTGTAAAGCGCTTTGGGGTTCCTCACAGGGGGCTGGAAAGCGCTATACATGTATAAATAAGCTCCATTTACCATTTACTGGGAAAATGGTTGAGTCTCAGTTTAAATGTTTTTGTTAGAGAGATTCAACAATTTATCATACGAAACTTATTAATCTGACAACAATCCCTACCCAGCTCACTTTAAATCAAATGTTCTCTGTTCACATTCAAACAGCTAATTTGAAGTACAAACAGTGTTTTTCCTTGAAGCAGAACAGACAAACTTCTTTAAACTTTGTTCATGGTTAGACAATGTTTTGATTAGATGTTCCTGCCTCAAACAGAACCCTGACTCCAGTTTGTCTATCTGTAAGTTGTCAGAGATTTGTGTAACTTGTCAACTCCTCCTCCTTCTTGTATAAATGGTTTGTGATAGCTGCACAATTCGGATTTGTGCTAGAATGTGTTTTGAGACCAACTAAGTTTCAGAAGTGCATTAAAGCATTATCCCCTTTGCAAAGTTCATGATTCGTGTCTAACTCAATTCTCTTGTTTATTCTTGTGTGGTTTTTATTAAGGTAACAGGTGTTTAAAATCTCTATCATTATGGCGCTGAAACGACCGGTTTTCTCCCCATACATGCTCCTGATGACCTCCAAACAGAGCGCGCTGCGAGGCACATTAGATATGATAAAGTCCAGTTGGTTTCTCTCTGGCCAACATCTTCTGTCGAGTGGTACCGTCAGGGTCAGTTTGGCAGAGGTTTCCAGTAACCGCACAGATCAACAAGAAAGTGAGTGTAAAAATGTTTTTTTTTTTTTTGTTGATACGTTGTATAATATGGTTATAATATGGTTTGAACTGTCTCGATGCTTGGGCCAAGAACTTGAAATTTGGAGTGAGGTGTCTGTTTTTCAAAAACTAGGCGTATGATTGCGCACATCGACAAGACATTATGTGCTATTTTTAAGTGAGGGCGGTCAATTTTAGCTAAGATCAGACATTGTGAGGCTGACAGCCAAAATCTTTCATTGGACATTGCTATGAGGCCCGGCTAGACAAGAAGAGAAAATAAGATGTTTATCTTTTTATAATTTGTCGTTCTGTATTTGTTTAAATTTCTGGTTTCCTTCTTTACATGTGTGTGTGAGCAGCTGGCCCCTCTGAACGTTGTTATCTGTGGGCAGTCTGGCCCCACCTGTGTTCTATGTATGTATCGGTCCGGGGCCTTTCTGGGTGGAGTTTGCATGTTCTCCCCGTGCATGCGTGGGATTCCTCCGGGTACGCCGGTTTCCTCCCACAGACCAAAAAACATGCTTGTTAGGCTGATTGGTGACTCTAAATTGACCCTAGGTGTGAGTGTGAGAGTGGATGGTTGTTTGGTGTGAGTGAGACAGGTCCCTCTTGTAAATGAGTCCCCGTGACTCAACGAGGCTAGCCTGTATAAATAAAGGTTGAATGAATGAATGAACAGCTTTGCTCCTCTGTGTAGGCCTGCTTGTGTGTTTTGGTCTATGCCTCTGCTTATCTGTATGTGAGTGAACAAAACTGCCTGTGTGTCTGCAGCTTGGCAGAACCCCCCTCCCCACCCCACATCCCCCGACCCCGCACATATGACACAAACAATATTAATTTGCACACATATATTAATAAGTACACAAAAGTTTGTTTGTCTAAAGGCAAAAGGAGAGATAGATTAGAACTTCAGTTGACAGTAGCAAAATTATGGCTAAAAGAATCAAAGAAGCAAAACATCTGATACGCTTTTTGTCTGTCCAGAAGATACGAAGTTACTGTCAGTACTCGTCGTCCTGCTCACAACCTTGAAGGAGACGGTACAGTCGCATATGTTGCACCTCCTCTGCAGATACAGGTTGGCAGACCCCCCCAACTGCCCCCTCACCTTGCAACCCCTCACCCCACCCGCAGAAATAGCTTTGTAGAAAAGATAGTGATGGCCAAAGCCTATTGATGACAAGTCCAAAACGAGGGCCTGACGTCATTGAGAACTTTTGACCCGGAAAGAGAAACGTAAGAACTCCGTCTTTTTCTGTAGTCTATATTTGTTGTAGTACGTAGGATTGCTGGGGTGGTCACTGCTATGATGGACAGTGCATGACTCAGTTGGATACAGGAGTCACCACCCCCCTTAACCTAACATTTTATTGTTAAAACCTAATTTTGATATTGATTTGCATAAATTATGGACATTAATAGCAACAAGAGGTCTGGTAAATTTGAAAGGGAATTAGAATAACATATTGTTCAACCATGTAATGCATAAGCATTGACAGCTGTAATAAGGGTTGTTTTATTCAAATAGATTGGGGTTGTGTATCATAATAGAGAATGGTAAAACGGGAAGTAGCCCTCACAGACACGCCCTAACTCAATACACATTTTGATTTTAATCAATACTTTTCTATTTAGGACATAATTTGAATCTCAATTTGTAATAAGTGAGAATTGGACTTTATGTTATGTACCCCAGGGTTTTAAGTATTTTAAACTAACAGTCTAAGCTGACTGCACCCTCCTGTGTGTGTGTTTTTTACGGCAACCTGCTGCAGTCTGCTGCAGCCTACTGGTTCAGGAATAAACTTTTTTTGCTCTCACTCCTAATCAAGCTTCATTGAGCAGCACAGGTGTTCACTTGCCGGACCTGCCTTTATATTTCACAGGCAGTGCCTTGAGCAATGTGGAGACTTGATGTAGCAGGATCTGGCTTGCTGATCAAGTTTGGAATCTGGACTTGTGGACCAAGTTCTTGTTGAAGACACTCTAAAGGTAATTAACCGAGTGTTGAGAGACAGCTGTAGAGCTGTGTGATATGCTAACATAGGGAGACCTCCACCCTCTCTGATGGTATGTGTGTGTGTTCCAGGGGGAGTAATAGTTGAGCTGTTTTTGAGCTCTAAAATGACTCTGGCTGCCTAAAGCAGAGTGTTGTGTAGGTTAAGGCACCTTAAGTGCTGGCTATAACTAAACTTTGGACTTAGGAGGAGTGAGTTTGTGTTTGGGGCCAAGGAGGCTTAATGAAGTGACATTGAGGACAATATTTGTTCAGTTGTTCTAAAGGAGGACAACTATGGTCAACTGTGAGGGGAACTGTTAATTGTTTTTTCTCTTTTGTGTCTTTTATTTTGTACTTTTGACAGGTGAGTGTTGGGAGCCTAGTTTTCGTATTTTTATTTTATTGGTTAGTGAAGGCTTTGTTAGTTATAGGTAGATCATCGCCTGGGGAAACACTACGGCCCTATATTGGGTTGGGTTGGCCTGGATGGCGTTTTCTTATGTTTGGCCAGACTCACCTGTCCATTTTCCTTTGTACTTTCTTTAGTTTTTTTAGGGCACTGTTCCAGAAGAAGACGCTCCAGGCCTGGTAGGAGAAGCCAGAAGCGACCTCACCAGCTTGGTCACCCTTAGTTTTAGTTAAATAAATTTTCTTTTAAACCTTCTTCTGTGTCAGTGTCCCTGAATATGTTTTGACTGTTTTCCGGTCGTAACATATTTAATAGGATGCTCGTCCGAGATTTTGAACAAGACAGGAGCTAGTTTGTTAAACTTTTGGTAAAAGCAGTATTTGATGGGGGGCTCATATATGAGCTAGTGTTTTGGTAGAAATAAATTGCCGTGGCGTGGTGACTGTTTTGTGGTGGTGTTTTCGCTCATAGTTGAGTTGAATCAGTTCAGGGAAGCTGCTGATTTGTTGAGCGCTTACAGCTGTCTGTTTGAAATTGAACGTAGCAAACAACGTTCAATTAAAGTCCAGATATTTTTAGATTGTTGTATTTAGTAACTGTTTGTGAACATGGAGTTCAATTTAGACAGTTTTGTAGAGGATCCCACAGTTGAGGCTCTGGCTAACTGCACAAAAGAGCAGTTCTTGTGTGTGGGAGAACATTTTGAGATCAGTGTAGATAAACGTACTAGGAGGGAGGCAATAGAAAATGAACTGGTCGCAGAGTTAGCTCGTATTGGAGTTTTTTCTGCTGAAAAGGTTTCAGAAAATCCTGTGAGGACTCCAGCCTCTTATGTTGTAGATAAAAAGGTACTTTTGAAAGAGCTTGAACTGGAAACACGTCGGACAGAGGCTGAGACCAGAAAAGCAGAGCTTGAGAACGAAGCCACAGTGAGAGCTGCTGAAGCCACGGTGAGAGCCGCTGAACTGGCTCAACAAACTGCTTTAAGGGAGAAAGAAATGGAGATGGCCGCACGAAAAATGGAGTTGGATGCTAAAATACGCCTGAAGGAGCTAGAAAGTGGATCTAATCCTTCTCAACCATCTGCGCCTACTTTTGATGTGTGTAACAATTTATCTTGTGTACCTGCATTCAATGAGAGTGACGTAGACAAATATTTCCTCCTGTTTGAGAGAAACACACACTCTTTTAAGTGGCCTGAAAATGCTTGGCCGTTAATGGGGCGGCCATGGCACAGTGGTAATGGCAGTCATCCCCCCATCGGAAGGTTGGAGGTTCGAATCCCGCGTCCACCCACCATGTGTCGTTGTGTCCCTAGGCAAGACACCTAATCCCGAGTTGCTCCCGGTAGGTCTGGATGGCGCCTTGCAAGGCAGGCTACCACTACTGGTGTATGAATGTGTGAATGAATGGGTGGATGACTGGTATTGTAAAGTGCTTTGGGGCTCCTTACAGGGGGCTGGAAAGCGCTATATAAATAAGCTCCATTTACCATTTTACCATAATGTTGCAAAGTAAATTAACTGGGAAAGCTCAAGATGCTTATGCATCTCTTTCGATAGATGATAGTAATGATTATACAAAAGTGAAAGAAGCTATCTTCCGGGCATATGAGTTAGTCCCGGAAGCATACAGACAAAAGTTCCGGAAGTTGAAGAAACTTGAGAGTCAGACTTATGCTGACTATATGAGGGAAAAAGAAATCCTCCTTAATTGTTGGTGTACGGCTAGTTCTGTAACTAATTATGAACAGTTTAAACATTTAATATTAATCGAAGATTTTAAGAACTGTTTACCAGATCGATTAACTACTTATCTGAATGAACATAGAGTATTGGAAGCTTCTAAAGCTGCGGTTTTAGTAGATGAGTATATGTTGACCCATACGTTCAGTTTTGAACATCCTAAATATGAGAAACCTACTGTTTCTGATAAATCTAAAACAAACGGTTTTGAGTCTCCTCGATTTTTCAGACCCAAAGGTAATGGAAAGTCGAGAGGACCCGCTACGTCTCACAGGGAGAGTGGTGCATGTGCAGGGCATAGGGAAAGTAGAGCATCGTTTGGACATGGAACACCTACAAAGGATAATGTGGTGTGTTTTTATTGTAGACAAGAGGGTCACATTAGCACTCATTGCCCTAAGCTAAAACACGATCCTACACCGGTTGCTCTGATTGAAACTCTGAATAATCATTTGTCTCCCACTGCAGATTTTCCTGAACATGATGGATTTTGACCGTTTATCAAAGTCAAAGTCAAAGTCAAAGTCAACTTTATTGTCAGATCTGCAATATGTACTGTACAGGACATACACAGGACCGAAATTGCGTTTCTCTCAGTCCCTCGGTGCAACAGTAAACATCTAAACATTGAAACACTGAAACATATAATAATAGACATAAGCATAAAATAGTAAAACTAACACTGTCCTGAGTTTTTTGCATAGTGGTATAAGAGTATGAAAATTTACACCAACTCTAAAACTAAAACATTAAACATTTAATGAACATAATACTGTCCTGAGTTTTTGCATACTAGTATAAAAAAAGAGTATAAAAAGTATAACTAAAATAAACTAAAGGTTTCTAGCATTGACATTTGCAAAGTGGCAAAGCAGCGTATGAGTTAATGTACACAGTATATGTATGAGGTAGTAGTTGATGTTGTTATAGAGGCAAAAAGTGGCATATGCAGTAAGGCACATTGGGCATCCCTAAATAAGACCGTTCAGAGCACACTGTATATGTATCAGCAGTGGTGTAGATATTAGAGTAGTGTAAATGTAAACAGTAGTAATTAAATGTAAGCAGTAGTAATAAAAGTAAACAGTATTAATAAATGTAAACAGAGAATGTAAACAGTATTATGACTATAGGCAGTGATGTAATACAAACATTAGTGCAAGTATGAGAAGTAGTGCAAACTGTATTATCATGGACGGATTCGTTTCTACTTCTAAGTCTGGTAACATGGTACCTGTTAAGATACTGCGTGATACGGCTACTTCTCAGTCCTTCTTACTAGAAGGTATTCTGCCTTCCAGTGAAATCGAGATAATTGACACTCAGCTACCTATACGTGGGTTTAGCATGAACGATTTTAAAGTGCCTTTAACCAGAATTATAATCCACTCTGAATTGTGTTCAGGAGAAGCTGTGGTGGGACTACGACCAAGTTTTCCTATTGCTGGAGTCACTATGATTATGGGTAATGATTTAGCAGGTGGACGAGTGCTTGCTACTCCGGAGGTAACACCCATCCCGGTGCTTTGTGCTTCACCGGATGAGCTGGCTTGTAAGTTTCCCAACATTTTTACATCATGTGCTGTAACTCGAACAGCTTACAGATGCCAGCAGCTAGAAAAAGAAGCTGATTATGATGTTGATTTGAACGAAAGCTTTATGATGAACACTGAGGAAGAAAAGTTTCCTGTAAAAATGGAAATGGATGTGAAGGAGTTGGATGAAGTAAATCTGTCTCTGTCTAGACAACATCTAGTTAAGAAGGATGAGACGTTAAAAGCCTTCTTTTCTGATGATTTACCTGACGACCCTAAGCATCTGAGTACAGGATACTTCTTAAAGGAGGGCATACTAATGCGTAAATGGACACCTTTAACTGTTCGTCCTGATGAGGAATGGCGACAAGTTATACAAATAGTACTTCCCACACCCTATTGTACTGAGGTGTTACACTTAGCACATGACAATCCAATGGCTGGCCATTTAGGAATTAGAAAAACTGAAAGTTAAGTACCATAACTCATGTTCCCTGAAGGAAGGGAACAAGGTACAACATACTTGCAGGTGAACTGGAGAAGTTAGTGCAACATACTTGCTATGGGAATTGTGCCCCCGTGCGATTACCTGAAGGAATATACTCACGCCTTTACGGCTAGGGGCGTCACTGCCACGCTAGAGGCCCCGCCCTCTGGGTACTTAAGCGGCTTGCGTCCCTCCATCTTTCTCCAAAATTGCACTTCACCGAGCTTTCAGCATTGAAAAGGGCCAGATATGTTGCACCTCGTTCCCTTCCTTCAGGGAACATGAGTTATGGTGCATAACTTTCAGTTCCCTTTCAGTCGGTCTCTCGGTGCAACATACTTGCTATGGGAACGTAATCCATTCACGCCCTTGAAATGCTCAGCAAAGTGCATGTGAGAGCATCCATCCTAAAAGACAGGCATCTCCCAGCTACTTTCTGCAGGGAATGCAGAAAGCACATGCTAAGAGGAAAAAATGCCAAATGTAAGAAGCACCAACGTGATGTTTCCACTGGGCATATATATGTATACACCAACTAGAGACAGCTTAAACATGCTCCATCAGTGTGAATACTTAACATCCCCTTTTCCCGTTGGAACATCCTGAGAAACAGGAGGAAAAATGGACCCATCACATCACAAGAAATTGGGTGACAGATGTGGAGGTCGAAAACCCAAACCAAGCACAGAGTAACCTCTCAGGTCCTTGTTAACTTTGTTCTTAATGTTGATGTTGTTTGTTTTGGGACAAAGCAACCAAAGCCTTAGGCTCTCAGCCAGATCCCTTCAAAGGCCAGGCTGAAAGTTGCCATAACTCTGGACATGGGTGTAGAAGCTGCCCACGCACCTGAGTCAATAGGTCCCTGTGAGAAGGCAATTGCCATGGTATCTGTTATATACCCTAGGAGTGAGACAGCTTAAAAAAACAAAACATCATTATTATGTTTAGGTTGACTGCAGTGTGACTTTAGGTGTGACTGTAGTCTGTTGAAAGCCAACAGCCTTTTGTAGCACTTTTTTTTACTCAGCTAATCAGGCTTGATTAGCAAAGCTGCAAACACCTGCTGACTCTCTCCCTTTATCCACCTTATTCCTAGCCCCCATGATGCCTTGCATGAATTATGTGTACGACTTCCGCCAAAAGTCAGAACCGGCACTTTTAGCAACGCGCTAACCGGTTTTCGTCAGAGGTTTTAGGTCATAAAATATGTGGGAACACGAACGATCACAACTCAAATGTGGAGATATTGTTTTACCGCTACCTACAGCTATTGAGGGGTGGGAGGACGAATTGAAGAAGTGGCCGAAAATAACGTACACTAGCATATTTAGCTACTAGCATACTTAACTACTTTGTTGACAGTTGCTTCAGATGGCAAAGCGATGAGCAATCTGAAAAGCTCTGAAGCTTATTAGTATCTTCACAGTAACAAGGTTGGTCCTGTTATGTTAAGAGAGGTGGGACACTTTCTTATTTACCTTAAGGCAAACATAGAGTCCAGTCTAAGCATTAAAAATCCACAGCTCCAGGTCCAGCTAACAATGGGCCTCATTCATGAACCGTTCGTACGCACAGATTTGTGCTTAAACTGTGCTTACGAGTGATTTAGGATCATTTGTGGCATCCAACAATATTTTCGTATCCTAGGATTTTTTTCAGATACGAACAAAATCTACGTGTGGTCCGGACCTGTCGTATATTTTACGAACAGTAGTCTGCTGGCCTTTTCTCCACTAATAACCTCATATTTCGTTATTTAGAGAATATTTAGAGCATAAAAACAATTAAATGCAACGACACATATTGGTTAAATTAAAATGAAGCGGCTTCAAACCCCCCCCCCGCACCCCCGCCCCTCGTCCACCACCGCGCCACCTGCGCGTGGGCGCCCGTGCCCCGGGGTTAATAAAAATCACGCACCACCACGCCATGCGCCACCCTCGGCGCGACCACCTCCAGCCGTGCCACGCTCAGCGCGACCACCTCCAGCCGTGCCACGCTCAGCGCGACCACCTCCAGCCGTGCCACGCTCAGCGCGACCACCTCCAGCCGTGCCACGCTCAGCGCGACCACCTCCAGCCGTGCCACGCTCAGCGCGACCACCTCCAGCCGTGCCACGCTCAGCGCGACCACCTCCAACCCGTGCATCGCTCAGCGCGACCACCTCCAACCCGTGCATCGCTCAGCGCGACCACCTCCAACCCGTGCCACTCACGGCGCGAGCACCTCCTCCTGCTGTCATGTCGGCACAACATTCCTTGACCACCTCCTGACCACCTGCTGTCCGTGCTGCGGCGAGACGTTTTTCTGAAGCCATTTTCAGATCAAACCATTTATTCTTGATGTCTGATACAGTATGACCCACGGGAGAACATGCACCATATTAATATGAAGTGAACTGTAGTTTCGAGACACTTTAAACAACATGTCCTCATCCCTACTCGTCATATATAAAATGCTTCTGTTCAAGAACACATCCGACACTTGCGGGGGGGGAGCGGGAGCGGGGGGGGGGTAGCAGTGCGCGACCACCTCCAGCCGTTCTGAGCAGAACTCAGAGCGTAAAGTTCTTCTTTTTACTTCTTGAGTTTGAATGAATGGACACTTCCTGCTGTCAGAGGCAGGAAACTAGATCCTTATATGGTGTTTTGAGGGGTGGAATTTATGTAAATGACATTTCCGCGGGCACGCGCAGCTGATTAGAACAGGTGGGATTCATCATGTTTACGCAGCCATTTACACACGTTTCCTCATCATAGAAGAGTTTGTTGGATCTGACGTGGCATGTTCTTACGAACGCTTCGTAAGAACAAAAGTAGGAGAAACGTAGGATTAGAATACGAACAGTTTCATGAATGAGGGCCATTGATGTTTATCTGGACACCAACTGAGCTCCTGGAGCTTGACATTTCTTTTGACAAAGACTTTACTGATTCACAAATGAAGCACCTTGACAACTTTTAATAAAATACAGTAAATGAAAAACAAATAATGAAATAGACAGGGAACTACTTTCTACTTTCTACCTTTCTACTTCCGCTCTCGGCAAAGCAAGTCGCATATCTTTTTGCTCCTACCCTCCTTAAGTTTTCCTCCTCCCTGCTTGCTTTTTGTCTCGTCTGTGACTCTTCAGCGCTCACTCGAACCAATTTGCGATGGATTTAATAAATTGGGCTGTTTCCTCTATAGATAAGATTTTTTCCACGAAGCGGACCGGGCCAGGAGAAGCAGTCTGCCCCTCTGACACGCACGCTGTCGGATACATGATGGACTCGTGGGGACAGTGGCAACCTATGTGTCTGACCGTCTTGTCTGTCGAAGACGTGGAAGATTTGTGGATTATTGGGATATTGGTGGCAGCTGCTCTGTTTTTTGGCGTCAGCGGAGCTGTCTGCTACTGGAAGCTCAGGAAGACTTCGGCGGCTATCAGCGCGCTGGCCAAACTTCCTGATCAGCAAGATTCTCTGATCCGGGCTGTGAGCTCCTCATCCCAGCTGTTGTACGAACTGAATCGCACGATGGGAGCGGCGGTAGACCACCGCGGACCTGCGGTGCGCTTTGGAACTCGTTTACAGCCGCCCGGCCTCAATCAGGGCACAGATGGGGGTTCGTAGCTCGGAACCTCATATGATTCGGCGATTTTGGACCTGAACAGCACCTGGACTTGGAAGGCTGCAGTCAAAAAGAACACTGTGGCCTGGATTGAAGATAAACAAAAGAACTATCTAATCTGGTTTCTGCACACGACCTTGAAAAGAAGGCTGTCTGGAAACTATTCTCCTGGAGTCGTAGAGCTGAAGAGACCTTGCTGACCTCCCCCCCCCCAGAGATCTCTGTGTGTGCGCTCGGATAGCGCCAAGCTGAACAACTGCTGAACTGTGCTTATCTGAATGTTACTCACAGACTCTTTGATCTCCTTGCATGTCGTCAAACTGCAACAATGTCTTGTCTGGTTGTGCTTAATGCTGATAGAGTTTTTGGGACTTTATCATAGAGTGTCTTAAGGCAATCTTTGATAGATTCTTTTTTTGAATATCACAAATGATACCTATTGTGTTTTCCTTTTTCCATATCTGATTTGACCTTCATCCCGTGACGGATGAGAGAGGCCGCGCTGAAGAACATGTCATGTGTTTGAATAAGCAGCAGCTTTACATTCTCTACCCCTCTTCTGGATGACTGTGTATACATTATCACGTTGTATTGGTGAGAACTGGTGCAATGTTAATAAAAGCTCTTGTATCTTGTAAACAATCTTTAAAAACTTGATAATGAAAAAAGTGACATTTAGATATAAACAGTAGTTTATTGCAAAGAAAATTCATCTCTGCCCAAAATACCTGGATCTCTAAAAAATAGAATAAACGAAAACAAATAATGAAATAGACAGGAAATGATCTTTAAAAACCTGATAATGAAAAAAGTGACATTTAGATAGAAACAGTAGTTTAATCCAAAATTAACTGATATAGTGCACACAAAAAACTAACCTTGTGTAGTGGACCTACCCAGGGTCAAACTAAGGTTTTTGAACTGTCCAGTGATGACCTTTACTGACCTCTCAGTAAAGCAAGACATTTACCACAAAATCATTCCATTAGTTGTAATCTGAGAATATAGTCATCAAAAGAGACTATTTCTATCTTTGATTTTATTCTAATGTGATCAAAAGAATAACTTTTGTCATTTTCATGATATATGTTATATGCTGTTATTCTTTAAATGTGAAACATCAATGTGTCATTTCTGCAAGTGAAAAGGTGTCAAAGTTCAGCTAAAATGTCAAACTGACTTACACTGAAATTGTTTTTGTCGAGTTTCAGCTAAAACTCTCATCTAGCGTCTGAAAGTCTCTCACTCAGATACTTTTCCTAAACAATTTCCTTCTCTGCGCTGAATTTCACCTTGAATAGTGATAACAAGTGGACCAATGAAAAAGAGACAAGTCTCATCTCTCATCTCATGTTCCTTTCTAAGTTCTAAGCTGTTGCTGGAACGTCAGAGTTTCTGGGAACTTCAAAGAGATGTGAACCTTTCCCAAAGAGCTGGGGTACGTTTGGTCAAGAGCTAACGACCTTCGTCTTCAGCTAAGGACTGATAACCTGCTGTTATGAGTCCACGTCGAATGAGCGTAAGCTCAAAACTTTGTTATTCCTTCCTGGAATAAGTTATCTTGAGCCAAAAACCACGACTGCCACGGCTTCTGCCGACGAAAGCGAGTATCACCGACACCGACAAGGTAAACACGTGTGGAGTCCAGCTTGGACTTGCGGGACCGACGACTCGTCAGTCCAAGGCTGATCACAGCTCTTTACCAGAACCAAGGCGGACGTCTTAAGGTAAAGGAGCAGCTGTTTGCTTACTGGAGGTGTGATGATATCTTAGCTGGACGCGTATGGAAGAGTGTCATCTGGTTTCATAAATGCAAGATAAACTTCCTCTCTTAACCTCCCAATTCTTCTTAAATCTTTCCTCCTATCTCCTCTCCCTCAATTCTAAGCTGGAAACTATTTTAAGTTAAAGAGCCCTCAGACTAAATATGTTTAACATCCAGTATTGAAGTCTGTTGTGTTAAATTTAAGTGTGCTGACGTATTAAATTGAAAGAAAGTGAAATCATATCAATCAAGTGTAATGGTGTTAATTTAGTGATTTATTTTAAATAAATGGTAGTGTCGCCTGGCATACCAACTAAGTTAACGTGTCCATTGTCACTCTATAGCTCTGTTTATTTATCCATCATAAAGATCACAGAAATATTGGGTAAACTGAAAAAGAAAAGAATCCGTGAAATTACTATTCAATCTGAATAAGTAAATTAATTAAGGTAAAGAGGTCAGTATTAATATTGACCTCCTCATAATCCTTTACATCTGGTGGCCGTACGTGTTTTCTAAAAGTTTATTGATAAATCTGTGGTCTCTCATGAACTGTAACGTCATGTTTGCATAAGAGGATCCAAGTTTTAAACTCTGAGGATAATAATTTTGGCTGGAAGTGTTCAAAGCAGGCAGATTCTGCATGTTTTTATCATTTGAGGCTGAGGGATTGTTATTCGTTTCAACTCTGTTACACGCTGTTGGAAGCATTCAGGTGAGGTTTTGTCAGCCCGTGGTCTGTGGGGGTTCTGGTTCCGGTCCAGTTCACACAGACTCCTGTACGAAGCTTTGTTTGACCGCCGTGTCAAAAGCCTGAAAGCTATAATTAACATCTAAAAGATCGCTGTGCTGGTATTTTACATTTTAGAGCAGGTCAAAGAAGCATATTACTGTTAGAACGTTGTCGAATGGGTTCAGACCCGAGTTTTCTGCTCCACTAAAAGTGGACCAGAACCGACCTTGACGCGCTCCGAGAGAGTCCGTGTTTGTTCAACAGCTGCAGTGCTGTGTTACTGAGCGTAACTAAGTTGGCCTGTCTAGGTGTGTTCGCCGCATGTTTCAGAATTTTGGGAAGTTAATTTGTAGCGTTTGAGTTGTTTTAAGAGTCTATAAAGTTGTGGTCTGCTGTGCAAGCTAACGTTAAAAAGACGTGTCCTGCATGTCTGTTTATGAGCTGTGATTGGATGAAACGAGTGCTGTGAGCTGTCAATCACTCTCGTAGCGAACGCTGATTCGCTGATGTGGGAACGCACGCCGTTGCGACAGCCCACTTTGTCGTCATTTCCGGTACTGCATTGGGCGAAGGTAAGAAAACTTCATTCACCATGAACGCTTGGGAATGAACTACAAACGCTGTGATTGATTGGTTGACGTCACGTATCTGTTTAGCGAGCTCCGCCTCGCTCAACGGAAGCTGGTGACGCGCTGCGTCGACCCGCCTACTTGTGTCGTCATTTCCAGGTGCACTTCGGGTGACAAGCAGTTCACACACTCACAGGACAAACGGAGATTTCACTGAGAGTTTAAACACTCATTTAAAGCCATCTAAACTGTCTAACAACATAGATTTGTCTCTGACAAGAACGTGGTTCGAGCGTTTATCACTGACACACTAGAAACTAATTCTGAAAAGGTTGTTTTTAGTTTAAATACTGAATAAACAAAATCAGTCTCTTCGTGATAACATTAAGTCTCGAAGCTGCCCCCTGTTGGTTAAAAGACGTTGACAGATGAGTTTTCTCAAAAACATCATAAAAAAGTCAGCATTTTTATGGTGAAATTACCAGCTTAAAAATTGTTCTGTACACTAACAGAAAATCCTGTTTATTTTAAATAAAAAATTTAGAATAACAGAGGTACAGACAAACATTTTTGCTTATTTTATATATAAAAGAATTTAAAATAACAAACAAAAAGTACACTTCTCGCTCCAGATACATTCTCTTGGAAAAAAGAATTAAACAAATCTGCTAAATTTTGATTCAAACAAAATCAAAACATCACGATGGCAGACAAAGAAGAAGTAGATATGGCGCTGGTCAAAGACTTAGATGCAGACCCAGAGGTGAATCCTCCTGAATCAGATCCTGAATCAGATCCTGAACCAGACCCTGAATCAGATCCTGAATCGGACAAAGAGTCAGATGCAGAATCAGATCCAGAGCCAGTGGACCCTGATCCTCAAGGCCCGGATCAAAAGGCTGAAGTTGATGAGCCAGACTGGATTGATAAGGTTTTAGGACAGCTTGCAGAAAAATTTACAGATTATGGTAAAACGATGCCTGAAATGAATCCACCAACGTTATGCTCTGAGCTGACAAAAGTGGCAAGCGGTGGCTCGAAAAAGGAAGCAAAAAAGGTCAGTATGGAGCGCTTAGCAAAGCTGGCCCTGTTACTAAAGGCAAGGTTGGACCAGGAAGTCAGAGAAAATTCAGCTCTAGAGCATGATTTGAAGCGTGAACAAAGAAAACGTAAGGCGGAAAGATCAACATTAAATGTTGATTTACAACTAGCTCGAGCTGAAGCTGAAAAACTGCAGGTGGAGGTTCAGTCACTAAAACAGTCTCAGGCGAACGATACGACTCAACTGGTTTGCGATCTTAAACAGGCTGAGATTGAACGTTTAACTAAAAGTTTACAGGAGACAAGGGAGACACGGGATGACCTCATGAAATGCCAAGATCATACTTTAAAGTTATACGAGGCGACCAAACAGCAAAATCTCAGGATTAATGCTCAACATGATGCGGCCGTTCTTGAAAAAGAAGAACTCCACAGTCGGTGTTGTGCCTTACAACGCGAGTCTATAGACGACCGAGCGGAATTAAAAGAGTGCAGGGAGAAGCTGGCCTCGACTGAATACAAATTAAACCAAGAAAAGAAAAAACGTCTGGCATTAATTAAGGGTCAGTCTCTAGATGAGCCCAGACCTCCAACACCACCGCCTAGAACATCAACTCCATCACCTAAACCACCACGCCGTCCCTTAGGGCCTCTAAAACCGACAATCCCACCGGATGCACCGGTAAGTGGATCTGATAATAACCCACAAATACCTCTATCAATGGCTGAACTACGGAATATGGCTAAAAGCATTCAAACCTTCGCTCCTGGCCCGATGGGCTCACATGAAACCAAGATCTATCTCGATGACCTTGATTTCCAGCTTCAACGCTTCCCAGAAGCTACAGCTGATGATAGAATCTGTCTGTTAAGGTTAACATCGGACAGGACAGTGCATGCTTTCATGAAGCGTCAACGAGAAGCAGTGATGAAAGACTACAGTCTTCTCTGTGCTGCGCTGATAAAGGAGTTTACTCCTTGCACGGGGCCCGATGGCATCATAGCAGCAGCTGACATCAAGCAAGGTAGGAATGAACACCCAAGGTCATATTATGACCGAATATTCCGTGCCTATTTCGGCGACAGATGCGAACCTGAAATGGAGGAGGAGGTAGGGTTTAAGTATATTTTCAGCCAAAACCTCTGCCCTGACATAAGGGAGAAAGTTCATGTCAGCGCGAACTACAAACGGAGGTCCATCGATGAAATAAGAGAGTGTGCGATAGATGTTTTTACAGGTCGCACACCAAACAAAACACCCTTTGAGGTGTGCCCGGGTGAGATGGTCAAATCCAACTCACTAGAGCTGGAAGGGGCGCGGAAAACGACTCCTTTTCCTACAAAAGGTGAGAAAAAACAGAATTTTCGACCTGACAAAACACGTAGCGAAGGTGTCCGCTGGAACTATGACCCGAAGTGGCTCAGACAAGACCCAGAGTTCGGAAGACGATTTCAAAAGGGGGGTGCACGTCCTAAAGATAGGAATGATGGTCACAAAAGTAAACCATATCACAAAAGGGGGTCCCAACAGGAACCCCCTGGTCAAGGACAAGCCCCTCCTGCCCCTCGAACGGAACAGTCCGAGACAGGCAAAAAATCGCAAAAGTTCCAGAAAAAAGGCCATAATTCTCTGTCCCCAGAGGACATGGAGAAATTACGTCGGTTGTTAAAGGGGTTGGATAATACAAACAATGATAACAAACCTGGAGTGATGTGTAGCACTATCGTTGATAGTAAGTCGGAGCACGCAAATCACGACAGTCAACAAGACACTGATGGTCAGAATGCTGACAATCAGGATAATGACAGTCAAGACATTGACAGTCCAGAGTGTGTCGGTCAACAAAACGTTGACAGTGACCATGACATTATTGTCACAGACTCTAACAGCCCCTCATCAAACAAGGGGGGGGGGAACTCAACCATCGTCGACAGTGACCCGCCACGAACTGAAAACTCAGACACGTTGGTGACTGCACTGACGGTTCAGATGAAGAAAGATTACACAGTCAGAGGTCAACGTAAACAGAATGACTGGCCGAAACCTTTAAGGTTTCTGTGTGACTTTGAAAAAAGGGGGGAGGCTATGAAAGCTTACCTGCCAATCACACTGGAAGGGGTCCTCACGCATGAAGCACTCCTGGATGGCGGAGCCGACATTACCATTATGTCAGCCAAACTGTTCGAGGAACTACGGACCGCCGCTATCGGTGTTCATAGGCAAATACCCCTTGTAAAAAGTGCTATAGAACTGCAGGGTCTCGCAGAGACGAGAACTACCCTAACAGCTATAGCTATGGTTCACATGCAGATTGGCAAAATGACATTATACCACCCGGTACATGTGTCTACACTTGATTCATTCCCATTTCTAGTTGGCCAAGACTTTATAAACCGCTTTGATGCAATTATAGACTATGGCCGACAGAAAATGTGGAGCACAGTGAGAAAGCCTCTGCCAATAAAAGTGCCTCCTAGCTGTGATACGGACTGCCTAACCGCAGGTACCGCAAAGGACACACGGGACACCTCATCTGAGGACAAGAGCCCGGTAGGTGAACCTACAAAAACAGGTGAGGCAGAAGAGGCCCAACAAGAAAGCCTCCTCTGCGAGCTGAAACAATCAGCACTCACTGAACACTACCTACAACAGGTAGTAAAAGGTGTCGAGATCCAGGGATCCCACACCGAAGATGCTGTACTGTCTCCTTGGACAGATAATTCAGCAATCAGCCAAGCTCTTTATGAAAGCTTGGTTAAAAAACATATGGGTCTAGAACTGACGAAGAAAGCTTTACGCTTTCATCTCGATCCCAACAGTGAGCGGGTAATGACCGCAAATGGAGTCATTCGCCTGAACATGAACTGGAACAAACGAGAACTGGTCCACCCGTTCCTCGTGGTCCAAAACTTACCACATGCATCCTATATAGGCTCTGACATTTTGGTAAGATTGGGTGTCCGAGTGGACACCGTAAACAATGTACTGTGGTCGCTGGAAACAGACAAAATGGATTCTCCTGTGCTAAGCACAGAAAATCTCAAAGCTGGACAGACCATACCAGAAATCTGCGAGGTTGCTTGCAACCGATCCATCACAGTACTACCTCAGGCAATGAACCAGATGGTGGAAGTTCACATCATAGCTAATCAAGCTATTGGCCAAAAGCAGGCATACTTTCAACTGTCTCCTAAGTTTTACAACTTAGGACTGTCCATTGAGGTCACGAGACAAGTGAGCCTCGACTGCAGAACCACATCTGTTGCTGTGTGTAACACAGGCACGGAAGCGGTACTGATCAAGAAATACACAAAAATAGGATGGTTGATCTCCACTGATTTCCATGATTTTGAACTGAGCATTACATTTCTGGGAGGGCTCCCAGAATACCTGATCCCGCATGAATACACGGGGCAAGTCTTGTTCACAAAGCCTAAACAGGCTATAGCTCTCGTCTCTGTCAATGAGATCGACCAAGACACAGTCTGCGGGGTCGGTCTAGACCGAGACGACAGCCTAAGCTCTCAAACCTATAGTGTCCTGCCTATAAACAGGGTAAATGACACAGAAAGGGATTCATTGGAGCTCCCCAAAGAACAAGAACCCCTCTCAATTTCTTCTCAGATCGAACAGGTGGTCGCCCAAGCCGACGCCCTGAAAACTGATGGAGAAAGGGACAGACTACGTCAAGCTCTCTTAAAGTTTGAGAAATCATTTTCAACCGACTCAATGGATTGTGGGTTGACCACGCTCCACTCAGTGAGCATCCCAACCCCGCCCGAAGCTCCACCCACATTTGTCAGACAGTACAAGATTCCTCTGGCAGCGCATCAACCTATCAGGGAAATCCTTGATAACCTTCTAAAGAATGGTATCATCAGATACTGTAACAGCACTTACTCTGCGCCTTTGTGGCCAGTGTTAAAACCAAATGGTAAGTGGAGACTCACAATTGATTACAGAAAGCTAAACAAACAAGTCCCCTTATCACGGTGGCCGATGACCCAGCTCCAACAGGAACTGCCCAAGGTCACCAATGGTAAGTACTTCTCGACCCTCGACGTCGCCTCTGGTTTTTGGACCATCCCTGTGCGTGCCGAGGACCAATACAAACTAGCTTTCACCTTCGGTGGCCGACAATACACTTTTACCAGGTGTCCCTTTGGCTACGCTAACTCTCCTGCGGAGTTCAACATCTTCTTGAACAAAGCATGTCCGGACGCCCATGAGCGTGGGACACTGATCTACGTGGACGATGTCCTTCTGAGGCAGCCAACACTGGACTCACATTTGGCTGAGATCGACCACGTTCTGAATCAGCTGACAACTGCTAGAAAGTTCCGGAGAAACTTCGACGGGGGCTGCCAGGCTGGTGCCGGAATTTTTCCCCCCTCATTACTATGTGCTTGGGATCATTCGAAGCTATTCTATACAAAGTTTCAGCTAAATATATCAAAAAATGACCGAGTTATAATGGATTTTGTGTTTGCTGAGCTAGCTCTGTTTGCTAAGCTAGCTGTGGTAGCCATCTTGAATCAAAATGGCTCCAAAAGTTAATCAGCTCTATACATTTATGTCATGATTACTTTCTGTGAGTTTCAAACAAATCCAACAATGACTTTCTGTTTTTTTTCATGTAACTTGTCAGCAGCAGATAGTATGAAGAGTTTCTTCTCATTCATTTCCTATGGGGGAAACATGGCAACTTTGTTAGCAACATACGTCACCATGGTAACTCCGATTGCTAATAAAAGTAATAGCACACATCACAAGGCCGAGACGATCGTTTTGATATAACATTTGTGGGGGTACACATTGTGGTTCGGGCCGCATTAAAGTTGAAAGAAGAGCAAGTTAGCTGAAACACAGGAGAGTAAAAGTAACACTAGAAAGTTCCTAAATAAACTTCGAAGGGGGCTGCCAGGCTACTGCCCGCTAGCAACCATCCTGAATACAAATGGCTCCAAATGTTCATAGCATACATCACAGAGCTAAATTAAAGTCTTGAAATGATAGTAAAAGGTGTTTGGGTTCACTTTCAGCTAACATT
>JBBPBX010052684.1:0-14240 GCA_038048925.1 Garcialebias charrua
GTCAAAGTCAAAGTCAAAGTCAACTTTATTGTCAGATCTGCAATATGTACTGTACAGGACATACACAGGACCGAAATTGCGTTTCTCTCAGTCCCTCGGTGCAACAGTAAACATCTAAACATTGAAACACTGAAACATATAATAATAGACATAAGCATAAAATAGTAAAACTAACACTGTCCTGAGTTTTTTGCATAGTGGTATAAGAGTATGAAAATTTACACCAACTCTAAAACTAAAACATTAAACATTTAATGAACATAATACTGTCCTGAGTTTTTGCATACTAGTATAAAAAAAGAGTATAAAAAGTATAACTAAAATAAACTAAAGGTTTCTAGCATTGACATTTGCAAAGTGGCAAAGCAGCGTATGAGTTAATGTACACAGTATATGTATGAGGTAGTAGTTGATGTTGTTATAGAGGCAAAAAGTGGCATATGCAGTAAGGCACATTGGGCATCCCTAAATAAGACCGTTCAGAGCACACTGTATATGTATCAGCAGTGGTGTAGATATTAGAGTAGTGTAAATGTAAACAGTAGTAGTTACATGTAAGCAGTAGTAATAAAAGTAAACAGTATTAATAAATGTAAACAGAGAATGTAAACAGTATTATGATTATAGGCAGTGATGTAATACAAACATTAGTGCAAGTATGAGAAGTAGTGCAAACTGTATGAGCACATGACCGAGAGCTTAGTGAATAAACCGTTTGATGACACAGAGTCCAGTGTTAAAATCTTTGTGTTGTGTGGTAATGTGTGAGAAAGTTTTAGTGTTAAGGCAGTTCAAATGGGAGGGGGGGCAGAGCAGGCAGAGTGTTTAGCATCCTGACTGCCTGATGAACAGAGCTGTCTCTCAGTCTGCTGGTTCGAGCCTGGAGACTCCTCAGTCTCCTCCCTGATGGCAGCAGTCTAAAGCAGCTGTGTAGTGGGTGTGTGGGATCACCTGCCATGCAGTGGGCTTTCCGAGTGAGGCGTTTGCTGTGTAAGTCCTGCAGTGAGGGGAAGGAGGTGCCGACTATCTTCTCAGCTGCTCTCACAATGCGCTGGAGGCTCTTGCGGCAGGATGCAGTACATGCACCAAACCACACAGTGATGCAGCTGGTCAGGACACTTTCTATGGCACCTCTGTAGAAGGTGCTCATGATGGGGGTTGAAGCTCCAGCCCTTTTCAGCTTGCGGAGAAAGTAGAGACGCTGGTGAGCCTTCTTTGCCAGTGCTGCAGTGTTCCTGCTCCAGGACAGGTCCTTTGAGACGTGCACTCCCAGGAACTTGGTGCTGTCTACTCTCTCCACTGCGGTGCTGTTGATGGTCAGAGGGGCATGTTGGGCATCCCTCTTCCTGAAGTCCACAACAATCTCCTTTGTCTTCTCCACGTTGAGAGTGAGATTGTTGTGTCCGCACCACAAGGCCAGGCGGCTCACCTCGTTCCTGTAGTCCGTCTCATCGTTGTTGCTGATGAGACCCACCACTGTTGTGTCGTCCGCAAACTTGATGAAGTGGTTGGAGCTGTATGATGGTGTGCAGTCGTGTGTTAGCAGGGTGAATAGAAGGGGGCTCAGTACACATCCTTGTGGGGCCCCTGTGTTCAATGTGATGGTGCTAGATGTGTTACTCCCTAGCTAGTTAGCTGTTTATTTGCAAGATAAGTCAAGAACCACTCAGCGGATTTTTCTGAAACTTACAGAATGGAATCACAGTGTGGATGTTTACAAGCGAGTAGCTTTATTAGATGTTTGAGATTAAAATTTAAATAAAAAAACGATCTTTTATTAGCATACGGTAGCTCCTGTTAGCATGTGGTTGTATTTCTGTTTCTGTTATAAATAGCTTCGAAACCAATCGGTTTATATTTTTTCTGCTTACAGAGTGTAATTATATGAGCTTTAATGTACGCAACTATGGTCTATAGAAAACATTTGACTTAAAATTTGATTTTTTTTATTCGTTTTCTGAGAGGCGGACTTCCCGTGTTTTTTTATTTTTTATTTCAGTTTACTTCTGTTTGCTTATAAATAACTTCTAAACCACTCGGTGTATATTTTTTCTGCTTACAGAGTGTAAATTATAAGACATTAATGTACGTAACTATGGTCTATAGAAAACATTTGACTTAAAATTCGATTTTTTATTCGTATTCTGAGAGGCGGACTTCCCGTGTTTTTTTATTTTTTATTTCAGTTTACTTCTGTTTGCTTATAAATAACTTCTAAACCACTCGGTGTATATTTTTTCTGCTTACACTCGGTGTATATTTTTTCTGCTTACAGAGTGTAAATTATAAGACATTAATGTACGTAACTATGGTCTATAGAAAACATTTGACTTAAAATTCGATTTTTTATTCGTGTTCTGAGAGGCGGACTCGTCTCGTGTTAGCTTCTGTTACCTTCTCTTTATGTTATAAATTGCTTCGAAACCAATCGGTGTATATTTATTTCTGCTTACAGAGTAATTATAAGGCTCTAATGTACTTAACTATGTCCTGGAGAAAACAATTGACATAAAATTCGATTTTTTTATTCGTGTTTTCTGAGAGGCGGACTCGTCTAGTGTTAGCTTCTGGCAGACATTAGCAGCAGAGCTAAACACTCGGTCCATATTGCCGGGTTGACTCAGCGGTCACGCGGCGCGTCAGCAGTGGATGACGCGTTACGTCGGCGGTGACGTAGGTGCGACCTATAAACCGGTGCAACCTATTTATGGATTTTTCCAATTTTTTGGCAATAATTGGACACTGAGACCTATATTCCGGTGCAACCTATAATCCGAAAAATAAGGTAGTCTGAAGGAGCAGAGTTGTAAATCAGGAAACAGGATTGTGGAATTGACTTGATATCACCATAAACATTTATAAAACTAGTTATATGTTTTAAAAGATGATTAAATTAAAGTTGTTGGGGAGGTATAGTGCAGGTGAAAAATACCTGAAGTTTTGTTTTCAGTTTGGACATTGTTCAAGTGAAGGTTGTTGTTGTTTGTAGTTATTTTGTATTTTTTTAAACAAGGGGCAGATATAATAAGAATTTTTTCTTCTTTCTGCACCTTTTCATTCAGTGTTTTTTTCTTCTTCTTTCTGATGAATTTTTTTTATTTTGAAAAAATGAATAAAAAAAACATGTAGCGCTGGGGCTGTTGTTTCAGTACGTTGTAGTTTGGGACACGTTGGCTCAAACTTTATTGAGCTTCATCTTCTGACTCTCATCATATTCTATCAAGTGGAAACTCTTCAGATTAAACAAGTTAGATGTTCCCACCACTAGTTAGAACGACTCTGTCACGTTTTGCAGCATAAAGAGACCTCGCTGCTGCAGAAGAAACCTGCAGTTTAACAGATCTTAGAAAGCCGAACCACTTCCACACCGACAAATTAGTCTTTCCTCTCTTATCAGTGATGTCATCTCTTTCTCTTCACTTGTGAAACTTTGTTCAGTCACATTCTGACGGTCATGGGCACTCGTTTTGAAATGAAAACTTAACACGCGTTGGCGATTAGCTTAGCCTGCTACCGCCTGCTGGACTCGAGCGCTATGTAATATTTACGTCACCACGCACTTACGTTTTTGTGTCGCAGCTTTTTCTGTCCGAGTTGAGACTGAAGCAGCCGCTTCAACCCGAACAGAAAAAGAAAAGAGTCAGTGAAACGCTGTAAAATCCTATCAAAATATCAACAATGCTGTATGCTTAAAATTCATATCATTATTGAATAAAAGTACAGTGTATATCACGAGATATATCGATATTGAATTATTGTCCAGCAATATGCTGACCTTTCGTCGGGACTTGTTTTCAGCATTGTCTACTGAAAACATTTTTCTGCTGCTCATCTGACAATTTAAATCCAAACCATCTCCAAATAACAGCTGTTTTTTTCTTTTTGCTCAGCAGCTAAGCTGCTCTTCGATATCCTGTCCGTGTTTACTGGTACTTGTCATGCTAAACTCCAGCCCACCTGGAGAAGCAGGAAGTGGGGGAAGCGTGCATGGGTCTGTTTGTATTAGGTGAGGGAGGGGCCGCGTCCTGTTGCGTGCAGACGGGAGAAAAAGAATTACCGTATTTCCGGTGTATAGGTCGCACCTTTTTTATGGTTTTTTTATGATTTTTTTCAAGGCCTGCGACCTATACACCAGTGCGACCTATACAAGGGTTTTTTGTTTTTTTTTAACTTTGGCAGAAAAGGGTGCAGTACCACTTTCGGCCACTAGGGGCGCAGTGCAGTACCACTTTCGGTCGCTAGGGGGCGCTGTGCAGTACCACTTTCGGCCACTAGGGGCGCATTGCAGTACCACTTTCGGCCACTAGGGGCGCAGTGCAGTACCACTTTCGGCCACTAGGGGCGCAGTGCAGTACCACTTTCGGTCGCTAGGGGGCGCTGTGCAGTACCACTTTCGGCCACTAGGGGCGCATTGCAGTACCACTTTCGGCCACTAGGGGCGCAGTGCAGTACCACTTTCGGCCACTAGGGGCGCAGTGCAGTACCACTTTCGGTCGCTATGGGCGCTAAAGAGACCTGTACCGGTATTTTTTTTATTTTTTTAACCAGTACAGTACCTGCAGACATGCTGGCTGGGGGGGAGTTACCTGTTTGTGTATTGAGCATAAAAGCCCATCACCCCGGCTACATCTCTGTGGGAGTAGGACAGATGCAACAGCGAACAACAACAGAAGAAGAACAACAGAACAGCAGCCATGCCTCCAAAGAGAAAATCCTACACGGCTGATTTTAAATTGGAGGTGGTGAAATTCGCCGTGGTTCACGGGAACCGAGCCGCTGACCGCCAGTACGGGGTCAGTGAGAAGGTGATCCGCGGATGGAGGAAGTCCGAGGCGGTGATCCAGGCCATGAGGAGGACCAAGCGGGCGAACAGGGGCAAGAGAGCCAGGTGGCCACAGCTGGAGGACAAAGTCAAGTCCTGGGTCCTCTCGGAGCGCGCGTGTGGGAGAGGGGTCTCCACAGTTCAGCTGCGCCTCCATGCCATCGCTCTCGCCAAGGACATGGGCATCACGGAGTTCGTTGGTGGTCCGAGCTGGTGCTTTCGCTTCATGAAGCGCCAGGAACTCTCCATCAGGGCTCGGACCACCATGTGCCAGAAGCTCCCCGCTGACTTCCAGGAGAAGCTGGACACCTTCCGTGCCTTCGTGAACCGGCAGGTATGCTGACCTGCTTTTTTTTTGTGTGTTAAACATACCTGTATCTTGCTAAATTTTAATAGATTAATTTAATATAAAATCGCGCGCTCACAGCGAGTTTGTTGTCAGTGCGCACGCGTTTCTTAATTTAATATAAAACCGCGCGCTCACAGCGAGTTTGTTGTCAGTGCGCACGCGTTTCTTTGTTTAATGTACGAAGATGTCTCCTTCGTGTGTCGCCTGGTACCAGTACCGCTAGCTAAGCTAAGCTAAGCTAACATGATTTTTTTTCTGTGTGTTGTGTTAAACGTACGGTACCTGTATCTTGCTAAATTTTAATAGATTAATTTAAAATAACATTGCGCGCTCACAGCGAGTTTGTTGTCATTGCGCCCGCATTTCTTTGTTTAATGTACGAAGATGTCTGCCTTTGTGTGTCGTCTGGTACCCGTAGCTAAGCTAACATGGTATTATTTTGTGTGTGTTAAACGTACGGTACCTGCATCTTGCTAAAATTTAATATACCGTATTAATTTAAAATAAAATCAGAGCTCACAGCGAGTTTGTGGTGAGTGGGTGCGCGCTCGATTCTTTGTTTACTTTTTTTTGTGTGTTTAACGCACTTCTTGCTAAATTTTAATATATTAATTTAATAATAATACGGTAATAATAATGAATTTCATTTATAATGCACGTTTTATTAACAAAAATCTCAAAGTGCTACAAAGTGCAGCTAAAATTAAAGATAAAAAACAACTGATAAAATCAATTACCGGTAAGATCAGTGATAAAACAACAAAAAACAATAATAAAATCAATTAAAACAATGATAATATCAAATAAGATCAGAGATAAAATCATGTGGAGGCAGAGTACAGTAGGCTTGCTTAAAAATAAAGGTCTTTAAGCCTTGTTTAAAGTCAACCAGTGACTGTGGAGCACTGGTTTAAAGGGATTGTGACATGATTTTGTAAATTTGAATATTTGTCAGAACATATATATCTTATATCATTGAGCTCTGGTCGTTTTTGCATAATAAATTATAAATATATTAAAATTTCATTCCAATTTATGGTAATTTTTTCTCTGGGACACGCCCCGTGAATTTATGCAAATCTTCATGTGACGTACACGTGGGCACTGGGCATAAGGCGGAGCCTGGCTTGCCCCTTTGTTTGGTGAAAGATCCCTCTTTTTTTTGTTGTGTAACTTGAAAAATGCCGTCACGTTGTAGCGCATTTGGGTGTTCTAATATCAGCAGTGAACAAGTGAGCCTTCACAAATTCCCAAAAGATGAGAAACTTCGACAAGAATGGACCAGACAAGTGCAGAGAACAAGGGACCGATGGGTTCCAACTAAAGAGTCGTATGTCTGCAGCGACCATTTTACTGCCGATTGTTTTCAGGAAACACCTGGTATAAAAGAATCTTTAGGATTACCAGTAAGATATAGAAGACTTTTAAAACCGGATGCTATTCCTACAATTTTTAAAAGAAAATCTACAGAAGAAAGTCCCACAGGAGCTACCACATCTAAACAACGCAGGGAAGCTACCGTCGTAAAACTGTCCAGGAAAAGAGTAAGTCTTTTGTGTAAACATAATCGGAGGTGTGTACTGTTTTAGATGATAAACGTGAGCTCATGTTGTTTTACTTTATATACTGTGAGTGTATAAAGCCAATTATCATGGAGGATTAACATGTGCAATGCTAAAAAAATAATTAGCCGACATAACATCATGGGGCAAACACACGTTGCTATATATGTATTTTTAAATTATTTCTGCGCGATCAAGTAACATCAGTCTGTGTTTTTATTCATGAAGGGTTTATTAATGAGAGTTTTGGATGATTTACTGTCTTAAAATGATAGATCTCAAACGCGATCTGGCCTATGTTAGCGTTAGCTCATGAACAAAGAGCCACAGGAGAAGCTAACCCCACGTAGCTACTGTGTAAAAAATAAACCGTGTCTAAATCACTTTTCCATTGATCGAGTGTCTAATAACTGTATTGGATGAATAATAACCCTTCGATTGCTTTAATACATTTATGTTCCGACAATAGGTTGTCGTGTTTGTTCGCTGCTAACAAACTAGCCGAGATACAGTAGCAAACACGTTGCTATATATGTATTTTTAAATTATTTCTGCGCGATCAAGTAACATCAGTCTGTGTTTTTATTCATGGAGGGTTTATTAATGAGAGTTTTGGATGATTTACTGTCTTAAAATGATAGATCTCAAACGCAATCGGACATGCTCAAAGCCACGAAGCTCCCCCTGCTGACGTTTTTTCAAAGCTGAATCGTAAAAGTTAATCAATAAGTTTTCCATTAATAGAGTATACAATAAAATGATTTGAACAAGATTAAAACTTCTACTGCTTATATTGACAAAAGTTACTTTACTTTGAAGAAACAAACTCGTAAAATTATTTGTTGTCAGACTCAACCTTATGAAAAGCACTGTTAATTTTCTTATTTACTCATTTCATAAATGCCATTTAAATCATGGGATCTAATCATTTCATGAATGATCTAGTGAATTTCAATCATATTGTTTAATTTAGACATTAGAAAATTTAGATGGCTAATTATGAATCTCATAATGGGCAGCACGGTGCAGCACGGTGGCACAACTGGTAGAGCTGCTTCCTCTCAGCGAGCAGGTCCCCGGTTAAAATCCCGGTCCGGGTGCCTTTCTGGGTGGAGTTTGCATGTTCTCTCCGTGCATGCGTGAGTTTTCTCCGGGTGCTCCGGTTTCCTCCCACAGTCCAAAAACATGCATGTTAGACTGATTGGTAACTCTAAATTGACCCTGGGTGTGAGTGAGACAGGTCCCTCTTGTAAATGAGTCCCCGTGGCTCAATGAGGCTAGCCTGTATAAATAAAGGTTGAATGAATGAATTCTGTAAACAATAATGTCAAAATACTTTGGGTGCTTAATAAATAAGAAAAAAATTGTAAAATAGCTAAATAAATAATATGATATAAGTAAGGTTTTAATATATCATCACTCACAATTCCACCAACCTAAAAAAAACATTACATTTATGTGTATGTTAAATATTTTTAGAACTTCTGGTAATGTTAATAGTGTGTAATGTTTTTGTATTTCTCTCTCTAGGAAATAGCTGAACTTATGTCCAGCTTTCCAGAATCAACAATCTCAACATCTGATGAACCAGAAGAGCCATGCCCGTCAACTAGTCAGGTTACCACGGTAAAGTTCTGTCTTGAAAATCGCAATTAAAACTAGTAACATAGTAAAAAAAAAAAAAAAAGAAACATCTAAATTGTGAATGTGAATTACATCATTTTTATTTCTGTTTTCTTAGACTACCGGTACTCAAACCACACAAAGAAGGTACAACTCAAGATGTGTCAGAGTACAAGTTTCTATAATTAAGGGCACAAAGAACAAAGGTATTTTGAAAAATTTCAACACTTCGGTCTCAATAACCCACACAGCAAAAATTGTTTTTGCACAACAGTGTAAAGACTACAGTAATGGATAATTATTTAGTGTACTTGCAGTATCATTCATGGTGTTGTCATTGGCAATATTGTCTAAATTACAATATTTCAACGATACTAAAACTTCATTTGATGCAAACCTAATTGATTTGTTTGTTTTTTGTAATTCTAATCATTATATTACAAAATATATTTAATTAGTTGTCTGTTGTTGTTGTTGTTTTTTCCTCAGGTACACAGGCTTCAGCTCTCCATACAGATGTGGGCACACAAACCGACGTTTCTCCACTTTTCATTTCACCAACACATACAGTTACATCAGACATAGAACTTCAGTCTAGCAGCCCTGCACTTCAGTCTAGCAGCCCTGCACTCCAGTCTAGCAGCCCTGAAGTCCAGCCTCATGACGAGGAATACTTCCGTCAACAAGTTCACAAGGGAGTTCTGACACAAAATCACAAGAATCCACTACCTCTAGTGTACATGACAAGCCAGATTTTTACTTGGTTTGCTGGACACATCTAGCTTTGTTGCTGCAGCTAGTGTCTTGCAACAGCTGTAGAACCAACAACTTGGAGACAATTAGAAGTACACGGGGCACAATGCTTCATGTACTTCTAAAATGCAGATTTTGTAATTATCAGACTACTTGGTACAGTCAATCACTCACAGGAAATGTCCCAACAGGGAACATTTTACTGTCTACAGCAATAGTCTGCAGTGGAGCTATAGCCAGTAAGGTTCTACGAATGTTCAAACATATGAACGTTGCAGTTATGACACTTAGAACATTTTTTAGGCATCAGCAACAGTATCTATTTCCAGCAGTTAAAACAGTGTGGGGTAACTCACAAACTTGGTTGCTGGCATCTTTGCAAGCTGACCAACGGCCACTTGTTTTGGCTGGAGATGGCCGTGCTGACAGCCCTGGACACAGTGCAAAGTTTGGCTCATATACAATGCTAGAACTTCAGGCCAACGCAATTATCGATTCACAGCTAGTACAGGTAACTAATGATTTTTTTGTTTAATTAATTGTTAACCATTATGATTAATAACCATCATTTCACTGAGAATCGAAAAATAACTAATTATATTTCTCTTTAATGTTATGTATTAGAGTAATGAGGTTGGTGGAGCCACTCACATGGAGAAAGAAGGAATGATACGGTCAATTACCTTTCTGGAGAACGAAGACCTCGAAATAGGAAGGATGGTGACTGACCGGCATGTTCAGATAAGGAAATGGTTAAAGGAAGAGAGGCCGAACATCGCCCACTACTTCGATATTTGGCACATAGCAAAGTGTACGTAAAATGTCTTTGATAATATGTTTATGGTTCAGTATTGTTTACATTTACTTTTCATTATTTACTAAATGAATAAATTCAATATCCTCTCTAAATTTTAGCCCTGAAGAAGAAGTTGTGGAGTTTATGTAAAGAGAAGGATTGCAATGATCTGTCTGACTGGGTGAACAGCATAGTCCATCATCTGTACTGGTCTGTGATCACAACACCTCCTGAACAGCCTGATCTTATAGTCTCTAAATGGCAGTCGCTGCTCAACCACATTGTCAACATCCACCAGCACAATGATGATCTATTCCCTCTTTGTTCGCATCCAAGTCTTTTGGGACGTGCACATAGGATCAAATGGCTGAAACCGAGTAAGTTGTTTACATTTTATATGTGAAAATGTTTGTTTATTCATAAATATGAATTGTTTCTATAAAAATGTTTGTTTTGTTTAAACTTATGTACTTTCAGGTTCCAAGCTGATGGTCAGACTGGAAAAGATTGTTTTGGCCAAATCCCTCTTAAAAGACATCAAACAGCTGTCCGGAGAAGAACAGACATCTTCACTCGAAGCCTTCCACAGTCTGGTGAATCAGTTCGCTCCAAAAACGTACTCCTTCTCATACAGTGGTCAGCTGTGCAGGTAATAATAAAAAATTGGCAACTAATAAATGTTATAATAATCGAAATATTAAAAGATAATTAACCCCACAAACCATTATTTTTACAGAACATTGCTTGCTGTGCTGCATTTTAACGAAAACGCAGCAAGGGAACAAAAATCAACAATGTCTGGAAATCCTTGCTTCGGACTGTCCTTTCCAAAGTGGAAAAAAGGACAATATGTCGTCAAGGAGATACTAGAGGATCCAACCTATGGTAAGTTATTCTACACTACACGATCTCACAAATCACATGAAAACTTTAAGCAGTATAATAAGTTTTCTTTGAAAAATGTGTGTTTTGAAGAAGAAAATGACATGAAATCAATTTTTTTTTTTTTATTATCACAAACCGCTGAACTACTACAGACATCAAAATGGGAACATAATACTAACTTCTACAGATATCAACATGAGAACATAATACTAACTTCTACAGATAAACATGAGAACATAATACTAACTTCTACAGATATCAACATGAGAACATAATACTAACTTCTACAGATATCAACATGAGAACATAATACAGTCATAGTTTTTTTTTGTTTGTTTGTTGTTTTCCTTTGACAGGCTATGTGGACACTGTTATGAAGGAGGTAATTGATCTCTGCACAAGTGAGTCACAGGACCAGCCTGGTGAAGAAGTTGTTGTGCCACCGCCACTCAGCAGTGCTTTCCATCATCCAGATAAAGACGCAGCAGTTGCAGAGAGACGTTCCAGATACAAGTAATTAGACATCGGGCCACTTGAAGCCAGTGTAGACACTAGGGGTGTAACGGTACGCTAAAATCACATTTCGGTTCGGTTCAACTACAAGGAGAGCTCGGTTCGGTTTATTTTCGGTTTTTTTCGGTACAAATTTTTAAAAAAAATTTTTTACAAACTAAAGACTTACAAAATGTTTATTTTGAAAATGTGCAAAAAATATGTTTGTATTGTATTGTAGTAATAAATAAAAGTGACCCATTTGGATGACCAACAACACCACCAGCCTGATCAAGAAAGGTCATCAGAGACTCTACTTCCTCAGACGGCTGAGACGAGCTGGTCTGAGCAGCCCAGTTCTCACCTCCTTCTACAGGTGTGCAGTGGAGAGCATCCTGTGCTCCAGCATCAACGTGTGGCATGGAGGCTGCACAGTTGAAGAGAGGAAAGCTCTACAGAGAGTGGTGAAGGCTGCACAGAAGTCTGTCGGAGTCAGTCTCCCCACCATCACAGACATTTACACCTCCAGATGCAGGAAAAGAGCCACCTGCATCATGAAAGACCTCACTCACCCAGCACACACACTCTTTGCCCCACTCCCCTCAGGACGGAGGTTGAGGAGCATCAAATGTAGAACCACTAGACTGAGGAACAGCTTCTACCCTGAGGCTGTTAGACTCATGAATGAATAAATAAAAATAAAATAAAAATAAACACTGCAAAATATCACATCATGCTGATGCTGATCTGTTTTCTTGTTGCTGTGTTCATCTGTGACCATCTGCTCATACAGACTCATGTTCGTGCTGCTGTTTATAATGATGTTTTTCCACTATATTAGGGCTTAGTGTATTACTAGTTGATGTTTTTCTTAGTTAATTCTAGATGTTATTACTGTTTTTCTCTTGCATTTGTTGTTGGATGTAACTGGGACCCCGTGTACATAATCTCGTTTTCATCACATGTACCACATGCGGTGCAAATGACAATAAAGACTCTCTGACTCTGATTTTAAATAAACAGCACTCTACAATAAATAAACTATACTAACAATAATAAAAATCTTAATAAATGCAATAACAGTCAGAACCAGAACAATAAGCAGCAACAGACTGTTTACAATCTAACTAATCAAGTTTTTGTTCAAGTTTTTGTTCAGTAGCAGCAGTGTGGCTGTATTTGTCCTCTGTTGTGTACTCACAACTTCTTCTTGGTGGGACAGGTGGGACTGTGGGAACAGTTCAGAGTTCAGTTCAGTCATCACTTAGCTGCAGGTGGATTTACCTCTGTCACAGACTGGAAATAAAAAACAAAAGAGATTTAAAAAAACAAGTTAATAAGATTATGATTTAAAAAAAAAAGATTATTTAGATAATAAAACAATACCTCTTGAACAATTGAATCTCTCACTCTTCATCATGGCAGGCAGGGCTTTAATCTGGTCCAGGGCTTGTTGACAACATCAGTTAGTTTTTTCATAAAGAGCTGAACTTTTTGAAGTGTTGACATGATGAATGTCTCATAGTGACGCTCAGCAACTTTAAAACCTGCGCATATAACAACGTTCAGACAGATTCAGAAATTTAAAAACTCATAGGCTACAGCTTGTGGACCGCTGTGATTACCTGATGAAGGAGTTTTAATGCAGCTCTTCGGTCACGTTCGGATGAAGTAGTTTTAATACAGCTGCTGTTCACGTTCAGATGAAGTTTTAATACAGCTCTTCATTCACGTTCGGATGAAGGAGTTTTAATGCAGCTGCTGTTCACGTTCAGATGACAGTTTCCAGTGCTTTCACGTGACGTGTTGCTGCTGCACAGAGAGCTGCGTCACGCAATCAGCTGCTGCAGAGTCTTCATGAAACAAAGTCCACACAGTGGCAGTGGCAGTGGCAGTGACGCTCAGTAACTTTAAAGCCTGCGCATATAACAACGTTCAGACAGATTCAGAAATGTAAAAACTCATAGGCTACAGCTTGTGGACCGCTGTGATTACCTGATGAAGGAGTTTTAATGCAGCTCTTCATTCACGTTCGGATGAAGTAGTTTTAATGCAGCTGCTGTTCACGTTCAGATGACAGTTTCCAGTGCTTTCACGTGACGTGTTGCTGCTGCACAGAGAGCTGCGTCACGCAATCAGCTGCTGCAGAGTCTTCATGAAACAAAGTCCACACAAGCTGCGCGTGCGCTCGTCTTTTAAAAAGAAAGTTATAACGTTCAAAAACAGGAGACCGCACGAGATGCTAACGGCTAAATGCTGCGCGTGCCACGCGAAAATAGGTCCGTGCTGAAACGCGCCCAGGAAATTTTGTTCCGCGGTGCATATATTCCCCTGTTAAGAACGTTTAATGAGTGAAAAAATAACCGAAACGGTACGCAGGTGGACCGAACCGAACGTGGTGTACCGGAACGGTTCGGTAAACCCATTATAACCGTTACATGCCTAGTAGACACCTTCTGATGGAAAAGTGTTTCTGATCCGAGTCACGACACATGCTGGAATTGGTACTCTGTGGTATCTTCCGAGGTGGCCCCAACACATACGGACGAACTGCCTGTATGCAATATAGCGAAATTTTCTGCAAATAAAGTGTGGTTATGTTTAGTTATTAAATATGATGAGCATCAATGGTAGAATTTCCTTAAACTATAAACAATAGAAAAACAACAGAGAAATACAGAATCCTTGTTTTTGTTTGTTTCAGAAACTAGCAAAAGACTATAAGGCAGATGTATAAAATGAAAAACAAGAACATATCTGCATTGGTTGTTTCCAGGATTCCAACAGATTCTGAAAACCATTTTGAGAGGGCAAGCCCAAGAGCTTCAGATATATTTTTTAAAGATCTTCCAGGAAGCTGGAGCAGAGTAGGAGAAGGCCCTTTTTCCAAGTTCAGTCCTCACTGACGGAACACTGCAGGTAATAATGTCCTGAGAGCGCAACGCTGTAGCTGCACTC
>JBBPBX010052686.1:0-12597 GCA_038048925.1 Garcialebias charrua
ATATATATTTTTTTTTTACTATGTGATCCTACTTACGAATTTTTGACATACGAGCGCCCCCTAGGGACGGAACTCGCTCGTAAGTCGGGGACTACCTGTATTGCACAGGTGTTCCTTATGCTGACCACAATAAAAGGCCACTCTAAAATGTGCAGTTTTATTGCACAGCACAATGCCACCGATTTTGCAAGTTTTGAGGGAGCATGTAATTGGCATGCTGACTGCAGGAATGTCCACCAGAGCTGTTGCCCATTAAATGAATGTGCATATACATCAAACCAGCCTCACAATTGCAGACCATGTGTACCCACACCAGCTCAGGACATCCATATCTAGTATGTCCACCTCCAAGATCGTCTGAGACCAGCCACTCGGACAACTGCTGCAACAATTGGTTTACATAACCAAATAATTTCTGCACAAACTGTCAGAGACCATCTCAGGGA
Organism: Garcialebias charrua; assembly: GCA_038048925.1. NCBI lineage: Eukaryota > Metazoa > Chordata > Actinopteri > Cyprinodontiformes > Rivulidae > Garcialebias > Garcialebias charrua. The sequence continues at coordinate 447 of JBBPBX010052686.1, forward strand.
ATCCAGCAAAGTTAAGGCAGGTGGATGGTTTATTTGCGTAGAAGTGTTTCGTCTTTCATCCAAAATACTTCAAGAATCCATCTTATCACCATCAAACTGGTTGGCCCACTATGTGGGTAAGTAACTTATGGGACTGAGTTTTTGTAGCTCCTCAGACTGATGAAGTCTTTAGGATGAAATGTTTAATCAGAAAGGAAACCATCCAGAGAACCTGATGGCAGATGGGAGACTGCATGTATGGCATCATCTGGGTGAGTAGTTTGCTGATGTTAATGTTGTGAATCTAGTGGCTAATGGTAAATGGACTGTACTTATATATGCTGGTGAAGATACTGTAGTGCCTTTCAATCTTATCAAGACACTCAAAGCGCTTTACAACACAATCTGTGTCCTCATATACCCATTCATACAACACTCTACTAGCTCTCTACAAAGCTAATTGAACAAATCATTCTAAAGAAACTAATCAGTTATTTTAGATCACATTCATACACCAATGAGATACACATCGGAGGCAATGAAGGGTTCAGAGTCTTGCCCACTTCAACATGTGACTGCTGATGGATTCGAACCCCCCACTCTTGCATTGGAGGACGACTGCTCTAACCACTCAGCCACAGCCGCCCATAACTCCACTGTCCAATGGTGGCAGTAGGGTTATGACATGGGCAGCTGTATATTATGAACAATGAATATAGGTGCATTTTACTGATGGCATTTTAAATGCACAGAGACTGTGGCAAGATCCTGAGGCCTAGTGTTATGCTATTAATCCACGATCATCCCCTCATGTTGCAGCATGATAATGCATGTCCCCATGTTAGATATATATATAATATAGATATATTAGACATAATTTTCAGAAGATGAAAAGATCCCAGTTCTTGCATGGCCAGCCTACTCACTGGACATGTCATCCCTTGCACATGTTGGGATGCTCTGAATTGCCATATACGAGAGCGCGTTCCTGACAATATGTAGCAACTTTGCACATCCATTGAAGAGAAGTGGACCAACATTCCAAAGACCACATTCAACAACCTGATCAACTCTATGTGAGTAGTTAGATACTGACAGATTTATGTAAACAATTCTTTAGAGAAAAGGCTCATTGTATACATAGAAAAAGTCTTAGATCTTTGAATTTAACTCATTAAACGTATAGGAGCAAAAAAGGTGTTGCATTTACATTTTTGTTCAGTGCATTTCTTTTTAGTATGTATGTATGCATGTATGCAGTATGTATGTATGCATGCATGTATGTATGCATATATGCATGTATGTATGTATGTATGTATGTACTGTATGTATGTATGTATGTATGTATGTATGTATGTATGTATGTATGTATGTATGTATGTATGTATGTATGTATGTATGTATGTATGTATGTATGTATGTACAGTATGTAATGTATGTTTGTATGTACAGTATGTATGCATGTATGTATGTATGTATGTTTAGTTTAGTTTAGTTTATTCATTCGTTTTATATAAAAAAACAAAATAATACAACATTTCACATCAAATAAATATACAACACATAAATAAAATGAAGGGTGGCAGTAAGAAGAAAAAATCTTATTTTAACTGCCCCCTCTTACAATCCATCAAATCAAACAACAATCAACTTTAACCAATAAAAAACAAGAAACAATTTGCCAAAAAAAATATCGAACTACAAAGCAACATACACAAATGTATTTCATTTATATCTTTGCAATAGTCTACTTTTTATCATTTTCTTAAATGTAATCATTGTTGCTGCATTTTTGACTTCAGTCTCCAAGACATTCCATAAGCCAATTCCCTGAATTGAGGTTGACCGACCCTTTAAACTGGTCCTGTATTGTGGTTTAATAAATACTTCTATTCCCTTAAGATTATAACAGCTTCGCCGTTTAACAAAATGCATTTGGATATTTACAGGCAATTGATTTTTATGAGTACTATACATAACTATCAAAATATTATAATCCACCAAGTCCTGGAACTTCAACAATTTCAATTGATCAAATAAAGTGTTAGATGGGTGACAATAATGTTTTCCTGTAATTATTCTAACAGCTCTTTTTTATAGCAAAAAAATAGGCTCTGTAAATGTTTTACAGGCTTTCCCCCAAACAACAATGTAGTAAATCAAATGTGGAACAATAATTGTATTATACAACAAATACAGGGCTCTGTCATTCAACAAGTCCCTAACTCTGTATAATACAGCAATGGACTTAGCCATCTTTGTCCTAACAGAATTTATGTGATTCTTCCACGTCAATTTATCATCAATAATAATGCCCAAAAACTTCACATTATTGACACGACAGATTTCAGCACTAATCATAAATGGAACATTAACAGTTTTCTTTTTTTACTGAATATCATATACTGGGTTTTATCTAAATTCAATTATAATTTATTTAGTTTAAACCAATTTTGAATTTTAACAAATTCTGTCATCATCAACTCAAATAACTGTTCAATATCTTTACCAAAACAAAAGAATGTGATATCATCAGCAAACAATATACACCTAAGGCAGCAAACAATATACACCTAAGGAGTCCTGACACTTTTACCAAGTCATTTACATATAGAATAAACAGTTTTGGGCCAAGTACAGAACCCTGAGGGACTCCACAGGTAATATTGCAGAGGTCGGATCTTACATCATTTATCTGCACAAATTGTTTTCTATTTTTCAAATAACTGGATACCCACTGCAATGCTAGTCCTCTGATACCGTATTTACTCAATTTGTCAATGAGAATATCATGATCGATAGTATCGAAAGCTTTCTTTAAATCAACAAAAACACTTAAACAATTTTGCTTTTGGTCAATAGCCGTAGTTATGTGTTCCATAAATTCCATGATAGCCATTGACGTAGAGTTTTGTTTTCTGAATCCATATTGACTCTCACTCAAGATATTTTGTTTTTCAATGAATTCATCTAATCTTAGCACAAATAATTTTTCTAAAATCTTCGAAAACTGTGGCAATAGGGATATTGGTCTATAGTTGTTGAATATACCTTTATCACCATCTTTAAAGAGAGGTACTATTTTAGCAGTTTTCATATTTTCTGGAAATGTTCCTGTCGAAAATGACAAGTTACATATATATGTAAATGGCTTAACAATATGACTCATGATATTCTTCACAAGCTTCATGTACATATCAACCCAGTCTTTGGATCTCTTGTCTGAAAAAGTTTTAACCACATTCATTAATTCTTCTTTGTCGATTTCCTTAAAAAAATACTATTTACACAGTGGGGCGGCCGTGGCGTAGTGGTAATGGCAGTCGTCCCCTGATCGGAAGATTGGCGGTTCGAATCCCGGTTCCCCACACCATGTGTGGTTGTGTCCTTGGGCAAGACACTTAACCCCGAGTTGCTCCCGGTAGAACTGGAAAGCACCTTGCATGGTAGTCTGCCGCTACCGGTGCATGAATGTGTGTAGCATTCAATGTGTGTAGCACTTTGAGATTTTCACTAATGAAAAGTGCGTTATAAATTGAATTCATTATTATTATTATTATTATTAGTTAATAATTGAGTGGTTCACTGTATCATTTACCTTAGGTATTTTATCTGTAAGGACTGATCCAATACATGTATTCACAAAGTATTGATTAAATCCGTTTGCAATTTCAATGTCGTCATGAATTTCATCATTATCCTTTACAAAATGTTGTGAAATACCCATCTTTGACTTATGGTTCTTCAAAACATCATTCATCACTCGCCATGTAGCTTTCATATCACCATTACTTTTACTTAATAAACCACTATAATATTCCTTTTTGTGTTTCCTTATAATCCCAACCAATTTGTTTTTATACCTCTTATATTTTTCTTCAGATTCTTGTGTTCTTGATTTCAGAAAACATGAATACAGATAATTCTTTTTTTACAAGCATTTCTCAATCCCTTAGTCATCCATGGTTGGTCAACAGTGTTTTTCCTGGGAAAATTTATTTGCATACAATTTTTTTCATATAGAGTTTCTAGAATATTCATAAACTCATTATATGATGAATTCACATCTTCAACATACACATTTTCCCAAGTTTGTTTATCTAAATCTTCCTTTAATCTGTCTAACGCTTGTTTGGATGTGTTTATTATTTTTTTCTTCCTTTTGACTGCTCTTATGGTATTCTGATCATTTTTATAGATTGTAAAAATGGGCAAGTGATCACTTAGGTCAGTAGTAAGAATACCACCCATTACATCCCCATTTGTTATATTTGTGAAAAAATTATCAATTGTAGTGGCACTATGACATGTAATTCTTGTAGGCTTGGATATTAAAGGATAAAGATTCAGGCTATACATTGAATGTATAAATGTACTGATGTTATTGTCATCCGCTGTATTTCCTATATCAATATTAAAGTCTCCGCAGAAAAAAAAATTCTTATTAAAGTTCTTTTCTAATAGCTCCATGACTTTATCAGTAAACATTTCTATGTTTGAGCTCGGTGATCTGTATGCACAACTCACTATGACGTTTTTATCGTTCTTACATATTAGCTCTATTGTTACCATTTCCATTAAATTATCAACAATTATTGACATTTCACTAATCATTTTACATTTTATGTCATTTTTAACAAACAGAGCGACTCCACCACCTCTTCCACTCTGTCTGTTCATGTAATACAATTCATACCCATCAATATTAATACTTGTATTTACATCATTGAGCCATGTCTCCGAAAATGCTATTATGTCAAATGTTCTGTGTAATTCTTTCAAGTAGTGTGTTATTTGTAATATATTTGCATTTATACTCCTACTGTTAAAGTGAATAATAGAAAGATCTCCATTTGTTATGTTGATATCATTGAACTGTTCTTCATTGTAATATTTACAATCTTTTATAGTTGGAAAGAAATCCTTATCAATCACGTCATCAATACTGTATATTTTAGCGTCTGAGTCTTCGTACATCAACATTGTTCAAATGTACTTGTCCATCAGACTATTCATATATCATCTAAATTTTATCCAAATCCTGTAATTCTTTTATCATTTTTGGTTGAGACCCTTCACGCATTTTAATCCAAACATTTCCATTTCTCGTCCATGTTGATGTTATCTTATCTTGGTTTTTTAATGACCTTGCCACACGGGCAATATTGCCTTTTTTTTGTCAGATGTTCATTAATGTATACCCTTGTTCCCTTCAATTTTTTTGCCTGTGCTATGACATTAATTTTAGCTTTTCTACTAACGAACTTCATGACTATTAATGGTTTGGATTTGTCTAATTTACTGGGTAAGGTATGACAGATGGAAATGTCCTCATAGTCCACATTAATGTCTCTGTCACGAAGAAAAGTCACCACCTGTTCTTCCAAAGTCTGCAGGTCCTCCTGCTGTGCATCTTCTGTGACGTGTTTACCCTCAACATCCTTTGAACGTGGCCGGCGCTTGACTTCAAGTCCAGAATTCAATAAATTGTTCAGTCTTGCCTCTTGCTCAAGATAATCAACTTTTTTTTCAAGTTCTGCAATTTTAGTGTCTTTGTTATTTATTTGTATTTTCAATTGTTTAACCTCATTAACCAAAAGTTCTTGTTGAGATGCTAACCTAGTTAATTCAGTACTCATAAAGTTTAATGATCTCTTAATTTCCTCCATATCTTCTGTATTTCAACCAGTGCTTCTTTATTCCTCTGTCCCCGTCTATTCGACATTATTTGTTAGTTTGTGTGTTCAAATGTTAGTAGACTTTCAACTAGCTGGTTGAAAGTCAAAGGCTGATCACGACGCTTCACCAACCTGTAGCTGGTAGCTGCGGCCTGGCAGCTACAACAACTGGATCAGTAAAAGGATCCAACAGCCCACAGGACTCACGCAGAACTAGAGTCTGGTGTCCGCTCCAGCAGGCACAAATCCGATGGCTATAATCCAACCACAAGCTGGTCCCACGATGGGCCGCGACGTCCACCCCCAGTCTGTCGAAGAAGCAAAGCAGCCCTCACTGGAGCCCCCGTCCCCGACTAGCTGGTTCCGCGACCGCCCGCGCCGTCCACCCTTAGCCTGCCGGAGAAGCACAACAGCCCTCACCAGAGCCCACTCCCCCAACAAGTCTGTCCAAGGCATCCCGCGTTGTCTACTTCAGCTCACCGGAAAAAGTCCAGCGGTCCCACCAGCTAGCCTTCCAGCTAGCCGTCATGAGCAGGAGCACTCCTGCGAGACAAAGCCCAGGGCGGAAGGCAGAACCGGGTGACTGCACCGCAGAGTTTTCCCAAAGTAAAAAGAAAAACTCAGAGGACAAAAAATAAAAAATCCAGGCAGGGAAAAAGTTTGCAATCCGATGATTACCTCCGTTGATTTGTTGTTTGAAAAGAAGAAACCTAGACGCCGGCAGCTGAATGCTTACTCAGAGCCCGCACAGAGCCGCCGACACCATGTATGTATGTATGTATGTATGTATGTATGTATGTATGTATGTATGTATGTATGTATGTATGTATGTATGTATGTATGTATGTATGTATGTATGTATGTATGTATGTATGTATGTATGTATGTATGTATGTATGTATGTATGTATGTATGTATGTATGTATGTATGTATGTATGTATGTATGTATGTATGTATGTATGTATGTATGTATGTATGTATGTATGTATGTATGTATGTATGTATGTATGTATGTATGTATGTATGTATGTATGTATGTATGTATGTATGTATGTATGTATGTATGTATGTATGTATGTATGTATGTATGTATGTATGTATGTATGTATGTATGTATGTATGTATGTATGTATGTATGTATGTATGTATGTATGTATGTATGTATGTATGTATGTATGTATGTATGTATGTATGTATGTATGCATGTATGTACTGCATGTATGTACTGCATGTATGTATGCATGTATGTATGCATGTATGTAATGCATGTATGTATGTACTGCATGTATGTATGTATGTACTGCATGTATGTATGTGTATATACAGATAGATGAATGCATAGATACTGTAGGTAATTTATGAAAATGCTTACTTTATTTCTTTGTACATAGCTTTAGCATTTTTGGCAGCATAATAGATAACTAAATACAGAAAAATTGAATGTGAAACAAAGATGGTCCTATTTTTATAAAGCCAAGTATTTTGGAGCTTGGTTAAGTGGAGTTTGTTTCAATTAGATTTCATTTCTAAAATAGAAATGAATGTGATCCCAAAAATGCATGTGTTTGTGTACATTTAGTTTGCATGTCATCCTTGTATTTTGTGTAAGGCAGGAGAAAATTCATGTTAAAATATTTTGTTTCTCTGCTGTCCACCTGAAAAAAATGAAAGCTCTTGTCACTGCCCAGCTTCTTGTGTCATCTGTCAAATGGATGATAACATCATTTTCTGTGCCTGAAATTAGTGGCAAGTTATTACATGTTCTGCTTGTTATCAAGCTATTAAGGACATTAGCTATGCCATTAATTATTAGGTAGCTAAATGACTGACAGTGTGCAGTAGCCTGGTGACTGTAGTTTCCTCAACATTTAAGCAGTGATGTCTGCTTTTTATGTGCATCATGCAAGATAGAACTACTTTGTAAAAAAAATCATACTTAGGCATAAATGTTTTGCTTATTCATAAGTCTTTTTGTAAACACCGCTTTCTTCACTTTAAAAAAATGTATATTTACCATTATAATTTCAATTTATTACACATGAAAATCTCTGTAAATTAAACACAAAGGGGGATCAAAAACTACTAATTTGTCTTTTTTAATTAGATGCTCTTTTAGCAAAGACAGACTGAGAGCTTTGTTATACTGAAATTTATGCAGAGCTCTTGTGTGAGTGAAAAAGGCTACACATAAAACGATTGGAAGCAGAACTGCTTATCTGGGTGGACTTACAAATTAGACTTTTTATTTATTTATTGTCATGATTGTCTCTCTGTTAGTTCTACTACTGTCTACGTGTAAACAACTAATTTGGCTCTTACAGGTATTGTTTTCTTAGACAACTTTAATGCATTTTTGTTGACTATCTGCTCCCTACTAGAAACACTGATGGGTGCCCTTGAGCTTCTCCAACATTATCTTTGATTGCTCCACTGCTCAGAGGACACAGAGATCACACAAATTAAATTCATTCATGTGGTAAGACAAAGGCTGACATCATTTCATCTCAGTGAGTCACTAATGCTACATTTCAGGACCCATGTTCCATTTCAGAGCACAGTCTGTGCTCTGGGGATAAAAAGTCACCTTCTTTTCAGGTTCTGCTGAAGGGGGGGAAAAAGTCTCCCCAGGTAGGCAGCAGCACCTTGCACATGTAATTAACCATCGAGACTGAATGTGAAATTACCTGCGAGATCTCACCTGTCAGCTTCATTAAATACATCCAAATCCTGGAGGTGCAGCTGTGATTTACATCAAAGAAAAATCTAACCAAAAAAAAAAAAAAACTGAGCATGAAAGTATAATATAGGATCGTCTTAGCGATAACACCATTAACATCCCCCCAAAAAAGATTGGATGAAAAATACAAATGATGTGCTGTTGCTGGCAGCCTTGTATTTTTTTCTTCTTTTTTTACTTCCTGCAATGGAAAACTGAAAGTTATGCACAATAACTCATGTTCCCTGAAGGAAGGGAAAGAGGTGCAACATACTTGCTATGGGAATTGCGCCCCTGCGCGATTACCTGAAGAAATATACTCACGCCTTTACGGCTAGGGGCGTCACCGCCGCGCCAGAGGCCCCACCCTCTGGGTACTTAAGCGGCTTGCGCCCTTCCATTTTTCTCCAAAGTTGCACTTCACCGAGCTTTCAGCATTGAAACGGGCCAGATATGTTGCACCTCATTCCCTTCCTTCAGGGAACATGAGTTATGGTGCATAACTTTCAGTTCCCTTTCAGTCTGGTCTCTTGGTGCAACATACTTGCTATGGGAACGTAATCCATTCACGCCCTTGAAATACTCAGTAAAATGCATGCTAGAGTGAACGTCTGCCCTTGACCAGCAGGTATCTTAAAGCTACTTTCTACTGTGCGTTAGAAAGGACAGCCTGAGTGACAACACCCGCAGTAACATCCAAACTGTAATGCTTTGCAAAAGTGTTTAATGAGCTCCAATTCGCAGCAGCGCAGATGTCTGCGACTGGTACACCCTTGAATAATGACTAGGAAGTGGCCAAGCCCCTAGTGGAGTGAGCATGCACTCTAGAGGGTACCTGTTGACCTTTGCTACTGTACGCCCTATTAATGGCCTCAGTCACCCAATGTGAGAGGCGTTGTTTTGATAGGGCCCTCCCGGTAGCAGGTGCTGCAAAGCAGACGAACAGTTGGTTTGTTTTCCTCCATTCGGCTGTTCTCTGCATGTAGGTGCGTAAAGCCCTCACTGGGCAGAGAGCCTTTAGCCTTTCCTGTTCCTGAGTCAGGACAGGAGCAGGTGGAAAGGAGGAGAGATCAAAGTCTAGACTCCTATGGTTCAAAGTCAAGACCTTGGGAATGTATACGGGATTAGGCCTTAATGTGACCTTTGACCCATCAGGGACGAATCTGGTACACATTGGATGTACAGACAATGCATGGAAGTCACCCACGCGTTTCGCCGAGCAAAGTGCCAGGAGTAGAGCAGTTTTATAAGATAGTAAATCTAACTTAACCACGCTCAGTGGCTCGAATGAAGGGTCACAGAGAGCCCCCAGGACCACGCCAAGATCCCAACCAGGGGTCAGGGTCCTGCTGGGTGGTTTAGTCCGAAGGACACCCTTCATAAATCTTATTATGATTGGATGTGCTCCGGGTGTCCTATGTCCCCAGCCTTCGTGACAGGCTGAAATAGCTGATAGGAAAACTTTAATCGTTGAATAAGAACAACCTTTTTCCAGTAAGTCCTGAAGGAAAGTCAGGAACTGAGCCAAGTCGCATGCATAAGAAATAATATTTCTTTCTGAGCACCAGGCTTCAAAAATACGCCACTTTTGTACATATAAAGATTGTGTTGATCCAGCACGGGCATTTTGTATGGTTAATACCACATGTTCTGGCAGACCTGACACCATCAACCTGTTATTTTCAGCCATCAAGCTGAGACTTTTGGCAGATCCTGGCCTAAGTGGCTGTACTGCCCCTTCTGGTGACACAGAGGTTGTTAACCCCTGGGGGTCAACCAGGTTGGGAAGAAGGCCTCCTTGCCAATGTGCCCCCAAGTTACCTTGCTCAGGGATAATTTAGGGCAGATGTAACCTGTCATCCTTATTAGACAGGTTTGGAGCAGAAAGTCTATTTTCCTCCTCCAAGTTTGGAATCCTGGGGCTGTGAGGCTGCAAGTTATGTAAATGAGCAGATCTCCTGACTCCAATCCGTTTTCTAGGGTGGTCCAGTCTACTGGTCCTTGGCTTTAATGGAGCGTTGGTACCAGGTAAACCGACCGAGGTCTGTGTTTCACCCGTTGGGAGAATTATTCTTGAAAGCAGATTTGGATCAGCAAATGCTTGGGTATTGCGTGTCCCTCGTTAATAACAAAGGAGTGGTTGTAACGTGAGAACGTGGAGGTGTTCCTTTTGGTTTGTCAGACTTCAGATTATTTGGTGATAAAGAGTTTAGCCCCTCTCAAAAAACAGGAAGAGAGATCTGATTCAACTCTGACTTGTTTTCATCCACAACAAGCTGAACACAGTCACTGCTGTGAAGTTAGTGGCTGCCTGAGGGCCTCTGATGTAGCCCTCCCATCGTCAGACTCTCTCAGCTTGCCTCCCTGAGGTGCGGACATGTCACGTGTTTGTCTGGTTAGTGTATTGGCTGTCCAATCGTTCACAATGGTGTGAGGGCTTGAGCACATGACCCTCCTCACCTGTCTCTCTGAGAGGTGAGGGGGTGTTTGCAGACACCTCTGTGTCTGCTCACTGCAGATGAATCAGAGGCACTCTGCAGGGGTTTATTAATTAGGCTAATACCCCATGGGCCGTGAGGGAGGGGGAAAATGGCCTTCTCCATTTATGACGGCTTGCAAGCCAGAGGGACATGTTTTGCTGAAGATATTTGTGTGTTGTTTTTTTGAGAGTCAATAAAACAGAGGAGCTGTTTCATGAGCTTTATGCGTGCGTATGTGCAATGACGTACATGATTCTATGTCACTCACAGCATAGAAAGCATGTATGCACAGTGGTAATGGCAGTCGACCCCCGATCGGAAGGTTGGAGGTTCGAATCCCGCGTCCGCCCACCATGTGTCGTTGTGTCCCTGGGCAAGACACTTAACCCCGAGTTGCTCCCAGTAGGACTGGATGGCACCTTGCAAGGACGGCTACCACTACCGGTGTACGAATGTCTGAATGAATGGGTAGATGGTTGGTATTGTAAAGCGCTTTGGGGCTCCTCACAGGGAGCTAGAAAGCACTATATAAATAAGCTCCATTTACCATGATTTGTGCATGCTGTAAATAAACCAGCTTTTTGTACTGTGTTACAAGCAAAGTCTGGACATGAAGGGATCATTCCCGTTACCACGTGGGCAGGTGATCGTGTAACGTGGAAACGTGGACCTGGTTCATCAGACACGTTTTTGTCTGTTGTCCCGATTCGCCGAGGAGGCCCTGTGTTTGGTCGCCTGGCGGGGGACAAACCTGTTTTTGCTCCATGCGTGCTCGGAGCGAGGTTGGCCCGGCGGGGGTCTCTGCCTGGGCTCTTCCTCGTATGCTAGCCGCTTCTGCGGTGGGGCACGCGTTGCCAAGCGGTGCAGAGATTGCGCAGGTCTGCTTCCAGCAGACTTCCTTGGGGGGCGAAGCTTCTCCGGGGAATGCCCACCCGGAGAGCTTCCGCTTGTCTGCGTCTTTGGTCCAGCTTGGTCTGAATTTGCTCCAAAGCTTTACCAAACAATCCCGCCGGCTCTATTGAGTGGTGGAGAAAAGGCACCTTTTGTCCTTCCGGGAGATCTGTTAAAGTCATCCAGAGGTGGCAAAACGCGATGACCACTTCCGCCATTCCCTTGCCCTGTGCAACAGTAGCTGTCCCCATCATACGGAGCACAAAGTCTGTTGCTCTGCGGGCTTCGTCCAGCAATTCTGCAGCCACCTGCTTGTCCGTTGTTTTTTGGAGCTGTTGCAGTTTTTCGGCCAGGTAAGCCTGAATTAACGCGGACGCATTCATGGCGGCTACGAGTCCCTGAGCCC
>JBBPBX010052686.1:12884-24115 GCA_038048925.1 Garcialebias charrua
GCAAGTCTCACAATAAACTGCCCTGGTGGCGGACTGTTTTGTATGACACACAAATTAATTAAATTCCTCTTTATCGCTGATCGGCCCTTTTCTTTTGTTTTTTTACCTAAAGTCAAGTAATTGCTTCATCCTCCGTTCACTCCATGACTGAAATGAATGAATTCATGTCCTACCTGGCAGCGCAATGTTTTAAAGGGGACCACATATTCAAAATTCACTTTTTAATGTTTTTTTTTACTCAACTTTGGGTATTTACTTTATAAAAAAACAGTCCTAAGGCCAAAAAAATGCACCCAGTGGTTTATTTACTCTAAGTAGATTTATTTATCTTTGATAAATACACTTCGTTTCCCACTTCCTGCGGTTTGTGACGTCACAAACCGCAGCCAACCACCTCAAACCTGAGTCCAGCCCCTCACCTGGTCACCAAATGACCAAGATGGCCGCGCTCAGACCAGTAGCAGCTTCATGGGCTCCCAGAACATTCCCAGTTTTTAGTAGTTTTAATAGTGTTTTTGTACCTGACTCTGCGCGTTTTTTGCGGGTGAATTATAGCCGAACTGAGCTGTTGAGAATTGGAGCGGATTTACCACAAGGCACAGCTGAAATCAGCAACGAACTCAAATCAGAGCTCGGAAGATTGGATCTGCTTAGATCATCTTTCTGGAAGCAGATGCGCGGAGGAAAGAAAAGAAAGCGATGCTCTCGAGGGAAAAAGCGTGGCTGTCGAGCAGGAATAATGACGAGACTACGAGCAGACGCTAAAACCGGTAAACCCCCGATGCCGGCTTTATTTCTGTCCAACGTGCGTTCGCTCGACAACAAGATGGACCTGCTTCGTCTGAGAGTAACAACGTCGGAGGAGATGAGGAGATGTTCGGTGCTTTGTCTCACGGAAACATGGATCAATGAAGACACTCCTGACTCTGTTTACGAGTTGGATAATAAACTATTTTTCAGAACGGACCGGTGCATCGAGACTACGGGGAAAACGCGAGGTGGAGGCGTCTGCATTTACGTTAACAAAGACTGGTGCACGAACTGTGCCGTTATCAGCAGGATCTGCTCAGCTGCTGTGGAGCTTTTAACAATAAGATGTCGGCCACATTACCTCCCCCGCGACTATTCAGCGATAATAATAAGCAATGTTTACATACCCCCCGATGCTAATGCTAAAGACGCCCAGGAAGAAATTCATGAGTTACTCACCTCGCTGCAGTGTAAATATCCTGAGGGGTTTTTCATTGTTTCCGGGGACTTCAATCACGTGGATTTACGTGTCATCCTTCCAACCTTCAATCAGCACGTTTTCACAGAAACACGAGGAAATAAGACATTAGACCAGGTCTACACGAATGTGAAGGGGGCGTACACGGCGAAGCCACGCCCACCGATCGGGGCTTCCGACCATCGCTCCCTGCTATTGGTCCCTAGACAGCTCCCCCCACTCCGACGTTCGATGCCAGAACAAAGAGTGATAACATCGTGGCGCCAAGATAGTTCCCCCATGCTAAGAGACTGCTTTGAAAACACAAACTGGTCTGTCTTCAAAGAGGCAGCTACGAATGGAAATTCAATTGACCTGGAGCTTTATGCTTCCTCTGTCCTGGGTTACATCAGTACATGTGCTGAAAATGTATCCATAAGAAAGTGTGTTAAATTTTACCCCAATCAAAAACCCTGGCTAAATAAGGATGTCCGCACCCTGCTGGCAGCCAGGGACACTGCATTCNCGTTCAGGGGTCATGGCAGGAGAAGCTTTTATCATGTCATTTTTCTTTAATTATTTTGTAGGTTTATTTCAAGGAAATAATCTGTATTTCTTTTACTGCTGGTCCTAAAATTATTTGAAGGTGTTGTTTGTTTGTTTAAGAGCAGTTCGCCAACTATAGATAGCTCTGTTGGCGCTACGACATTTGAATATCATTTGGATTAGGGCCACTATGTAAGTAATTGGTATTAATGTAATTTGTGTGCAAATTTTTATCTTGACTCTTTGTCTATAAGTCAGCCCTTCTTTGGACACTGAGTCTGCACCTTCTCTCATCGTTTGTGACCGTGGTCCTGGACTGCTGCTATTTGTCTGTCCTGAAACAAGCTGTTGCTCTTTCATAAGATTTTATCAATCTATCAATCAATTTTATTTATAAAGCACCGTTCATACTAAAAGCAACTCAAAGTTCTTGTTTTTTGATTTTGTACATCTACCTTGTGGTGTTTTGCTAGTTTTGATACTTTGCATTTCACTTTCTATTTCTCTCCTATGTTTTTTTTTGTTTGTTTGTTTAAGGAAATTACCATTGCTGTTCATCATTCTTTAGTTTGTAGCAGGTCGCTTTTGTAAATGAGCCCTCGAGGCTCAATGAGATTTACCTGACTAAATAAAGGTTGAATGAATGAATGAAAAAGTGATGTACAGAATTATAAACAATAAACCCACAAAATGAAAGCAAACAATACACACAAAATGCTTTGTAAATAAATAAAATAAAATGAAATTGTGTTGAAAATGTATAAACTGAACAGAGATGAACCAGTTCAGGATATGCAGTTTAAAAGATGGGTCTTAAGCCTGCTCTTAAAAACAACAACATTCTCTGCGGCCCTCAGGTTCTCCGGCAAACTGTTCCACAGACGGGGGCCATAGTACTAGAAAGAAGCCTCACCGTAAGTCTAGGTTCTTCCTATTGGAACTGTTAGTAGTCCAGTGCCAGAGGAACGCACATATGACGTCATAATCGACCCGTGCCGACCGGTGGAAAAGGGGCATTAGTGTCTGCGGGGGTTCATAGGGTAATAGCAGCTCTGCAAGATAAGATGGTGCGAGACCATTGAAACATTTAAAAACCACTAAAAGAATCTTAAAATCAATCCTAAGGCGCACAGGGAGCCAATGCAATGATTTTAAAACAGGTGAAAATAAGCCAGCCTTCTGGTCTTGTTTATTGTTTATGTTTATTAAATTTGTTCATTTTTTTACAAAAGAAACAATACAAGGCAATCTCATAATGATAGTGTACAAAATGTAAAAAAATGAAAGGTGGCAGAAAGAAGAATAAATCTTATTATATCTGCCCCTTATCTCCAGCAATCAGATTAAACAACAGTAGTCAAACCATGTAAACAATAATAATCTTCAACCAACTTTTTCCAACAATCAGGTTAAACAATAATATTCTTCAACCAACAGTACAAAATGACTAATTCTTTTTAGTTTTCTAACTAATACTAATACAGTACAAAATGACTAACACTTTCTAATTTTCTAACTAATACAATACACATTACGTTATTTCACATATATTTTTTTAACATATTTGTTTTGATCATTTTTTTAAATGTAAACATTGACTTGGCATTTTTAACTACATTCTCCAAGCCATTCCATAATCTAATTCCCTGAATTGAGGTAGAACGTCCCTTCAAACTGGTTCTGAATTGTGGTTTTACAAACAACTCTGTTCCCTTAAGATTATAACAACTTTGTCTTTTAACAAAGTGCATTTGGATATTTAAAGGTAATGCATTATTTTGAGCTCTATACATAACTGATAAAATATTATAGTCTACCAAATCATGGAACTTCAGTAATTTTAGTTGATAAAATAATGTACTTGATGGATGACGGTAATGCTTTCTAGTGATAATTCTTACAGCTCTTTTCTGTAATACAAAAATAGGCTTTGTGATTGTTTTACACGCATTCCCCCAAACATCAATACAATAGATTAAGTGTGGAACAATGATTGTGTTATACAACAAATACAGAGCTTTATCATTCAATAGGTCTCTGACTTTGTACAGTACTGCTATCGATTTAGCTATTTTTATTCTTACAGAATTTATGTGTTGTTTCCATGTCAGTTTGTCATCAATGATAACACCCAAAAACTTCACCTCATTCACTCTACAAATCTCAACATCCTCAATTTTGAGTGGAACATCGACAGTTTTCTTTCTATTACCGAATATCATGTAATTAGTTTTCTCTAGATTTAATGATAATTTATTTATTTTAAACCAAGTTTGTATCTTGACAAATTCTGTCTTTATCAATTCTAACATTTGTTCTATATCTTCACCTGAACAGAAAAAAGTGGTATCATCTGCGAAAAGTACACATTTAAGGAGTCCTGACACATTTACCAAGTCATTCACATATAAAATAAAAAGCTTTGGTCCAAGTACAGAGCCTTGGGGAACTCCACATGTGATATTACAGAGGTCAGATCTTACATCATTTATTTGTACAAATTGTTTCCTATTTTTTAAGTAGCTAGATACCCACTGTAATGCTGGTCCTCTAATACCATATTTGTTCAGTTTTTCAAGGAGAATGGTGTGATCAATAGTATCGAATGCTTTTTTTAAATCAACAAAGATACTGATACAGTGTTGTTTTTGATCGACAGCAGTAGTTATTTGTTCCATTAATTCCATGAGAGCCATTGATGTAGAGTTTTTTGATCTAAACCCATACTGACTGCTGCTTAGAATATTTTGTTTATCTATAAATTGGTCTAGTCTGTTTACAAATAGTTTTTCAAGAATTTTTGAAAACTGTGGTAACAAGGATATAGGTCTATAATTGTTGAATACACATTTATCACCATTTTTAAAAAGAGGAACGACCTTAGCTACTTTCATATTATCTGGAAAAATTCCTGTTGAAAATGATAAGTTACATATGTATGTGAACGGCTCAATAACATGGCTCATTATGTCCTTTACAAACATCATATCCATGTCCACCCAGTCTTTCGATCTCTTGTCTGTAAGATGTTTTACTACATTCATTATTTCCTCTTTGTTAGTTCCATTTAGGAAAATACTATTTGCACAACCTGTAATTGAGTGGATCATATTTTTATCTACTTTTGGTATCTTAGCTGCAAGGCTTGATCCAACATTCACGAAATATTGATTAAATCCATTTACAATTTCATTTTCATCATGAACTTCATCGTTGTCTTTTACAAAATATTTTGAAATACCAGTTTTTGCTTTATGATTCTTCAGTACACCATTCATTACTCGCCATGTTGCTTTCATATCACCATTAGTTTTATCTAATAATTTACTATAATATTCTTTCTTATGTTTCCTTATAATCCCTACTAATTTATTTTTATACTTTTTATATTTTTCTTCTGCGCTCTGACTTCGCAATTTCAAGAAACATGAATACAAATAATTCTTTTTTTTACATGCATTTCTTAACCCTTTTGTCATCCATGGTTGATCATTCGTATTTCTCTTTGTGTAATTTGTTTGCACACAATTCTTTTCATACAGGGTTTCCAAGATATTCATAAACTCATCATATGCCCTGTTCGCATCATCAACATACACATCATTCCAGTCTTGTTTATCCAGATCCTCTTTCAATTTTTCCAAAACTTTTTTTGATGTGTTTATGATTTTTTTCTTCGTTGTGTCTGCTTTTGTGATATTTTGATCATTTTTAAATATTGTGAAAACTGGTAAATGATCACTTAAGTCGGTCGTTAAGATACCACCAATCACATCCCCATTTGTTATATTTGTGAAAATATTATCAATTATTGTAGCACTATGAGTTGTAATTCTTGTTGGCTTTGATATCAATGGATACATATTTAAACTGTACATTGAGTTTATAAATGTGCTTATGTTATTTGAATCTGTTTTATTTCCCATATCAATGTTAAAGTCTCCACACAAGAAAATATTTTTATTAAAACTTTTCTCCATTAGTTCCAAGATTTTATCAGTGAATATTTCTATATTTGCTCCTGGTGATCTATATACACAACTTATTATTATGTTTTTATCGTTTTTGTTTATAATTTCTATTGTTATCATTTCCATAATATTATCAACTATTATTGACATTTCATTATTTAATTTACATTTTATTTCATTATTGACAAATAGTGCGACACCACCACCTCTTTTATTATTTCTGTTCATATGATATAATTCATACCCCTCGATGTGAATATTACTAGTGTTATCATCATTAAGCCATGTCTCTGACAACGCTATTATCGTAAAAGTTCTATTTAATTGTTTTAAGTAATCTGTTATTTTGGATATGTTTGCATTTATACTTCTGCTATTAAAGTGAATAATGGAGAGAACTCCATTTGATATATTGATGTCATTAAACTGCTCTTCATTATAATATTCGCTATCATTTATTACAGGAAAAAAATTTGCATCAATCACATTTTCAACATTATATATTTTAGGTTCTGAGTCTTCGTATGTTGTCATGTTCTAATGTATTTGTTCATTTCACCGTATATTTTATCCATTTTGATTGTGAGTTGTTTCATTGATTTGTAATTTTTCATCTCTTGAATTCATCCAGATCCGTCAGCTCTTTTATCATTTTAGGCTGAGACCCTTCCTTTGCTTTGATAAAGACGTATCCATTTCTAGTCCATGTTGATGCTATTTTTTTTCTTTGTTTTTTAACCACCTTGCTTCTTTTGCAATTTTTCCATTTTTTTTGGTAAGATGTTCATTTATGTAAACGTATGTTCCGTTCAGATTTCTTCTATTTTGCATAACATAGTTTTTAGTATTCCTGCTAATGAACTTAACGACCACTGACGGTTTGAATCTTGGTGAATTATTGGGCAGGGTGTGACAGAATGAAATGTCCTCATAGTTTATGTCCATGTTCATGTCCTTTAAGAAATTAACTACAAGTTCCTCCAGAGTCCCTTGTTCTTCCTGAGATTCATACTCACTTGGATCATTGTTATTAGCTCTTTGATGTGTCCGACACTTACTAACATCAAGTCCTGAGATGACCACGTTGTCTTGCTTTGTAAATTGTTCTAAATCCTCTATTTTTTGTTCTAAATCAGCAATTATCTTGTCTTTGTTAGTTACCAGTTCTTTCAGTTCTCTTATTTCTTTAACCAGACTGTCCTGGGAAACCATCTTTGCTGTTAAACTTTCTATTTGTCCACTCATAAAGTTGAGTGATTCTCTAAAGTCTTGCATATCTGAGTTGTTTCTCTCCGAGTCTGGTGACTTTTGTCCTCTATTTTTCATATTTACAGAGACTGGTGATTTTGGTCCTTTATTTTTCGTCATACTTGCAGAGTCTGTGATCTAGTGGTAGCAGGACTTTGGTTTATTCACTGAACCACGTGGCCATTCCACGAGGCTCACAGGCCTAAAGATGATTGGTGTGGCCCAGCAGTGCAGCACCCAGATCAGCAGTTATTAGTTCAGAACTCACGGTTTCAGCAGCCTGCAGCAATCAGATCCACCATCCGAAGAGGTCCGCTCACTAGATCAGACGCAGTCCAGCCAGCACCGCACTCAGCTCCAGCGGCTCAAGGCCCAGCTCCGACCCCCACCAGAACCGATGCAGCCCAGTTAGCACAGCCAGTTAGCACAACCGATGCAGCCCAGTTAGCACAGTAAAGCCTCTTTTCCACCGCTCGGCTCGGCTCGGGTTGGATCGGCTCAGGTCGGCTCAGTTCGGGTCGGGTCACATCTATGTTCTGTTTCCACAGCTTTTTTGTACCCCTTCTGTGGGCGGGGTCCAGAATCCTACTCGTCTTACCACATGGTGGCAGTAGTGTTCCTCAAGCTATTTACTACAGTACTAGCCACCACTAGAAGAAGAACACAATAAAGACTTTGTATCACATATTATCAATTCTATCAAAAACCACATAGCTGATATTTTTCAAAAAAATCTAGTGTGATCACAACATGTTCATATACGAAATGTATCCTGTTGGAGTTATTTGAAATAAAATTCAATGTTTTATAGACATAAATGTGTCAACCTACGTCCATTATTTTCTACTTTGTATCACATATTATCAATTCTATCAAAAACCACAAAGCTGATATTTTTCAAAAAAATCTAGTGTGATCACAACATGTTCATATACGAAATGTATCCTGTTGGAGTTATTTGAAATAAAATTCAATGTTTTATAGACATAAATGTGTCAACCTACGTCCATTATTTTCTACTTTGTATCACATATTATCAATTCTATCAAAAACCACAAAGCTGATATTTTTCAAAAAAATCTAGTGTGATCACAACATGTTCATATACGAAATGTATCCTGTTGGAGTTATTTGAAATAAAATTCAATGTTTTATAGACATAAATGTGTCAACCTACGTCCATTATTTTCTACTTTGTATCACATATTATCAATTCTATCAAAAACCACAAGCTGATATTTTTCAAAAAAATCTAGTGTGATCACAACATGTTCATATACGAAATGTATCCTGTTGGAGTTATTTGAAATAAAATTCAATGTTTTATAGACATAAATGTGTCAACCTACGTCCATTATTTTCTACTTTGTATCACATATTATCAATTCTATCAAAAACCACAAAGCTGATATTTTTCAAAAAAATCTAGTGTGATCACAACATGTTCATATACGAAATGTATCCTGTTGGAGTTATTTGAAATAAAATTCAATGTTTTATAGACATAAATGTGTCAACCTACGTCCATTATTTTCTACTTTGTATCACATATTATCAATTCTATCAAAAACCACAAAGCTGATATTTTTCAAAAAAATCTAGTGTGATCACAACATGTTCATATACGAAATGTATCCTGTTGGAGTTATTTGAAATAAAATTCAATGTTTTATAGACATAAATGTGTCAACCTACGTCCATTATTTTCTACTTTGTATCACATATTATCAATTCTATCAAAAACCACAAAGCTGATATTTTTCAAAAAAATCTAGTGTGATCACAACATGTTCATATACGAAATGTATCCTGTTGGAGTTATTTGAAATAAAATTCAATGTTTTATAGACATAAATGTGTCAACCTACGTCCATTATTTTCTACTTTGTTTCACATATTATCAATTCTATCAAAAACCACAAAGCTGATATTTTTCAAAAAAATCTAGTGTGATCACAACATGTTCATATACGAAATGTATCCTGTTGGAGTTATTTGAAATAAAATTCAATGTTTTATAGACATAAATGTGTCAACCTACGTCCATTATTTTCTACTTTGTATCACATATTATCAATTCTATCAAAAACCACAAAGCTGATATTTTTCAAAAAAATCTAGTGTGATCACAACATGTTCATATACGAAATGTATCCTGTTGGAGTTATTTGAAATAAAATTCAATGTTTTATAGACATAAATGTGTCAACCTACGTCCATTATTTTCTACTTTGTATCACATATTATCAATTCTATCAAAAACCACAAAGCTGATATTTTTCAAAAAAATCTAGTGTGATCACAACATGTTCATATACGAAATGTATCCTGTTGGAGTTATTTGAAATAAAATTCAATGTTTTATAGACATAAATGTGTCAACCTACGTCCATTATTTTCTACTTTGTATCACATATTATCAATTCTATCAAAAACCACAAAGCTGATATTTTTCAAAAAAATCTAGTGTGATCACAACATGTTCATATACGAAATGTATCCTGTTGGAGTTATTTGAAATAAAATTCGAATTTTTATAATTTATTTTCGTTGTGCAAACACAGGTTTTGGAAAAAGTCAAAGCGAAACTACTTTAAATGCAGCACATTTGACCATACGTGACAATATTAAAGCGTGGTTAAGCTCAGGAGCCCTCGTACTATTAAAGTCAGCTATGAAATATATTTTATATCTGTTCATTGAGCTACATTTAAAGACATAAAGCCGCCCGCGCGCCGCGTGTTGCTCGTGGCGAACCTATTTTTTTTAAATCCTGCAGTTTTGAGCAGTACGTGATTTTATTAAGGACACGTTCAGCTGAAGACCCATCTTTGCTATAAATTTAAAAAATAATAATTGTTTTTACCGTGTTTATCATGTAAAAGTCCTGCAGTGATCGCGTCCCTCGCTTCCGTAAAAACAGCTCTCGTCTCCTCCTTCCTACTTCCGGAGCGGGTGAGCTCGCTTCAGTACCCCTCTGAAACCAGCCCGAAAATCTCAGGAAATCTCGCGCGGCTCCGCTCGGAATATCCGGTGGGAAAGGATGAAAGGGGGTCTCTGCGACGCACATATGACGTAACATCCGACCCGAGCCGAACGGTGGAAAAGGGGCATAAGTAGCTCCAGGCCCAGCTCCGACCCCCACCAGAACCGATGCAGCCCAGTTAGCTCCAGGTCCAGCTCCGAAGCCCGCTCAGCCCCAAGCGGCGGTCCCCCGGCTCTCCCACGGCGATCCGTCCAGCTCGAAACTCCAGGCCGCGGTCCTCCGGTTCTCCCACGACTCTCAGGCGGCGTTCACGTTCGGCCCACTCGCGGTGCCTGGCCCCGGCTCTCTCACGGCTCCCAGCCTAGCTCGAACTCCAGGCCGCGGTCCTCCGGCTCTCCTACGGCGCTCCAGGCGGCGTACACGGCGCTCGGCTCACTCGTGGTGCCCGGACCAGCTTAAAGTTCCAGGCGGCGTACACGACGCTTGGCCCACCACCGCGCTACCACTGTAGCGTGTTTTGTTGTGTTCTTTCACTGCAACAAAGCACCCCAGCGTGCCGGCCCGCTTTTCTTCGTAATAACCAGCGTATTCTCCGGTTTATTTGTTTACGAAGCCTGCAACTACAGCACCCGGTTACGGTGAGTTAGCTCGGTTAGCTTTGATTAGCCCGGTTTGTAGCTACGCTAGGCTAACTCTCGGCAAAAACTCACGGACACGTTGGCTTGTAGATTCATAATTATGGATCGCAAGTTCCAGTCCAATTTCCGCAGCTTTTTCAACGCTCCTCTCTGTACATCTCTGCACATCCAGCGCAAAAAAACTCTCCAAATGCGCCTTTTGGAGGTAATACTGGCAGGAGCCCGACTAAACACGTCCACTCTGTTCAGCCGCCATGTTGAAAAAAAAAAAAAAGTCTTGGTTAGCACACGAGCAGCAGAGTTTTGTAACTGCTGAAGGCTGGACAAATTTTTCTTCGGGAGACCAGAAAGCAGTGAATAGTCTAAACGACTAGAAATAAAAGTGTGAATCAAAGTCTCAGTATTGGTGAGAGAGAAGAGGACAGACTCTGGCTATATTTTTAGATGGTGAAATCTGAAAGTTATGCACCATAACTCACGTTCCCTGAAGGAAGGGAGCGAGGTGCAACATATGACTGTGGGAATTGCGCCGCCGCGCGGTTCACCTGAAGTAATACATTCACGCCTTGAAAAGGCAGGTGAGCGTCAGCGTCATCGAAGAGGCCCCGCCCTCTTTGTATAAAAGAGGCTGACGC
>JBBPBX010052687.1:3829-24115 GCA_038048925.1 Garcialebias charrua
ACAATTAAAATGCCAATACAATACCACTAAATACAGTTAACATCCTCGCATTCTTAAAGAACGTGTATCATCTGTTAGTCTCATCGCGGAATGAGAAATGATGAAGTCATAGCTGCTTTGGGCAAACCTTAAAAAACAACTTTATTTGCATCAAATTTTAGCACGTTAAATTATAGCGTAATAACTGTAAAACAGTTATATCCACGTTTGTCTTTTTTCAGTACAAGTAGCGGTGGAGGTGGAGGCCATTTTAAACTGTGTTGGTTTCAAATCCACATCAGTTGTAGATACTGTATACAGTAAACTATTTTTTTTTGCATGAAATGTTTTATTAAAATTTATTCAGTGATTCATGAAATCTTTTGCTAACAGACAGAATTGACTCAAAATAGTTAAAGGCACGACTTTAAACGAAGAGCTCATGTAATTTGTTAATGCTCCAAATATGTGTTGGGGATCATTCTAAGCTACCACACCAAATCTTGGCTGAATATCCATAAAATTGACCGAGTTATAGATTTTTATTTAAAGATCCGATGGCTGAGGCGGCCATCTTAAATCAAACTCCAAAGGACAATCAGTTATAGTAGTGCACAACCAATGATTTCTGTAAGTTTGATTAAATTCCATTTGAATTCATCCAGATTCATCCATTCATGCTCATGCAAAACCCGGAGTGAAACCATCACCTCTTGGAGAGTTAATTTATGATGTCAGCACTTACAGATGGTAAATGGAGCTTACTTATATAGCGCTTTCCAGCCCCCACATGAGCATGTGATACAAGGAGATGTGAAACAACCACCAGAGGAAGTGATTATGAGTACCAAGAACTCTTTGGACTGGTTTGTGTGTGTGTGTGTGTGTGTATGTGTGAGCTGAAGTTCTAAGTTACTGTAATTTTCTGACTATAAGGCACACTTAAAATCTTTGAAATTTCTCAAAAATCAACAGTGAGCAATGCATTATAATCCAGTGTGCATCATGTATTAATTCTGGTTGTGTTTACTGACCTTGAACTGATTTTATGTGGTACACAGCGCTCAAAAATCTGTCAAAATGAACTTATTTTGCTTAATGCACTTTATAATCCGGTGTGCCTTATGGATGAAAACATACCCGTTCATTGATATTGCACCATTTTAATCCGGAGCGCCTTATAGTCCAAAAAATACAGTAAAAATAAAATACAAACGGAGCCATTTATTAGGCATAACTTTTTCTTCTTTTTTTGTGGCAAAGTAGACATTGTGAGAACTACAGCAGGATATGTAAAGGTGTAAAGGACTAATGACAGTAAAATCCACCCATGAACAATAGATGAATTAAAAAAGCAGTGTGGGTTGTTTGAATAAAAATATTCTGGATGAAAAAATACAAATTTTCCTGAAATGGCATTAGACTGTATTGCTTTCTTAGTGTTTAGTCTTTTGTCTTGAAGTCAACGCGTGCCAACACCTGTCTTGTTTCCAGCATACCAACGAAGGCAAGCAGTAAAAGAATAAACCTCTCTGAAGCTGTAAATAATGAAAGATATACAGACAGACGACTGCACACATTGTGACCATGTGCTTAAAAAAGAGAAAGACTGCAATTTGGGGTGAGGAGATACTTTTATGACTCTTCACATCAGCTATTACAGCATGTAATTTACGATCCTGTCAGCATGAGGTACGCAAGAGGGGCTGGGAGAGTTCGTTAAAGGCACAAAGTGAAGTATGGAAGCAGGAATGAGACATCGAGAAGTTTGTTACAATCAGAATGTTGTGTAGGTAAAGTTTGTTTATATGGCACCTTTCACCAAGTTCTTCATGATACCATAATTTATAGAAATAACAGAAAAATAATAAATAAATTTCAACTAGCCATAATGTCTTAAAAACTAAAATAGAAGCTTGTCAGAATAAGTCTTTAAAAAAGATAACTGCAAAACAAGAGTGAGCAGGGTCTAATACACACGTGTGTGTGTGTTTGTGTGTGTGTGTGTGTGTGTGTGTGTGTGAGTATCACATTGTTTATCACAGACATCTACACCTCCAGATGCAGGAAGAGGGCCGCCTGCATCATGAAGGACCCCACACACCCAGCACACACACTTTCTCCCCACTCCCCTCAGGCAGGAGGTTGTGGAGCATTAAGTATAGAACCACTAGACTGAGGAACAGCTTCTACCCTGAAGCTGTTGGACTCATAAATCCCTAACCAGGATAATCACTGTAAAAAAAAAGTCACTGTAATGCCACTTTTATTGGTGATATGTGAATTATGTGTGCTGCTGACTATGCATGCTGCTGCTGTTTTCATTCAGCTTACCAAAGACTCATATTCGGGCTGCTGTTATTACGCTGCATTGTTTTACATTATAAGTGTTTAGAGTATATCTTAGATCTGTTAGCGTACCATTTGGCGTTCGTTTAGTGTACAGTATATCTTAGATCCATATTTAATTTTTAAAGATACTTTGCCTTTAGCTAGTTTTGGGTGAACTGGGACCCTGGATACATAATTTTGTTCCACCTCATGTACCACATGTGGTGAAAACGACAAGTTGACTTGGTTTCACACACACACACACATACAGTATATATATATTAGGCATGTAACAGTTGTAATGGGTGTACCGAACCGTTTCGGTACACCACGTTCGGTTCGGTCCACCTGCGTACCGTTTCGGTTATTTTTTCACTCATTAAACGTTCTTAACAGGGGAATATATGCACCGCGGAACAAAATTTCCTGGGCGCGTTTCAGCACGGAGCTATTATCGCGTGGCACGCGCAGCATTTAGCCGTTAGCATCTCGTGCGGTCTCCTGTTTGTGAACGTTATAGCTTTCTTGTTAAAAGACGAGCGCACACGCAGCTTGTGTGGACGTTGCTTCATGAAGACTCTGCAGCAGCTGAGTGCGTGACGCAGCTCTCTACAGCAGCAACACGTCTAACGTGAACGCGCTGGAAACTGTCATCCGAACGTGAACGAAGAGCTGTATTAAAACTACTTCATCCGAACGTGAACAGCAGCTGTATTAAAACTACTTCATCAGGTAATCAGAGCGGTCCAGAGCAATAACACAAGCTGTATGAGTTTTTAAATCTCTGAATCTCTGAACTTTGTTATTTGCGCAGGCTTTAAAGTTGCTGAGCGTCACTATGAGACTTTTTTTTTTTCATTCAACCTTTATTTATACAGGCTAGCCTCGTTGAGCCACGGGGACTCATTTACAAGAGGGACCTGTCTCACTCACACCCAGGGTCAATTTAGAGTTACCAATCAGCCTAACATGCATGTTTTTGGACTGTGGGAGGAAACCGGAGCACCCGGAGAAAACCCACGCATGCACGGAGAGAACATGCAAACTCCACCCAGAAAGGCCCCCGGACCGGGATTTGAACCGGGGACCTGCTCGCTGAGAGGCAGCAGCTCTACCAGTTGTGCCACCGTGCTCCATATATATATATATATATATATATATATATATATATATATATATATATATATATATATATATATATATATATATAATGCAGTCAAGTAAGAGCTGCCCTTGAACATTTACTGATATCCTTGTGTTGCACTTCAAAACAATTTATAGCTTCAATACAATCTTTTGTCAACGTTAGAAGCAAATAAAGCAAATCATGACACTACATGACAGAATTTTGCCATTTTGAAGGTTCTTTATTGTCATATGCACCGCATGTGGTACATGTGATGGAACAAAATTGTGTACACTGGGTCCCAGTTACATCCAATAAAAGTATACTGTACATTGTAAAAGAAAAACAGTAATAAGATCTAAGATATGAACACTAATAGTACAAAAACAATACACCGAACAACAGCAACATGAACATGAGTCTGTTTGAGCAGATGAGTACAAATGAACAGCAGCATGAAATAAATCAGCAGCATGAGATCAGCAGCACGGATAGTCCAACTCATTCTCACTCCCTACTCGTCATATATTGATGATAAGGGTCAGTGTCCATCCGCGTCGCATACTTGATGCGTCGGGTCGCCCCTTCTCATCATTATTTGGTGTGCAGGGTAATGTTAAGTTGTGATCTTCTCTTCCGGTTTGGATAGTGAAACACTTTCATATTTACTTGTTTTTTATGAACAAGAAGGATTTTTCTGGCAAAATTTAAACCTTAAGCCTAACCTTATAACAAACCCTAAACTTAACCATTCACCTTTTATTTGACCCTTGAACCCCAAACAAACCAATGAGAGCACACTGCACAGCAAAAATGACGAGAAGGGGCGACCCGACGCATCAAGGCCACGGGAAAAGCAGGAACAAGTCTCTCACACTCAAACTGGAAAAAATCAATAAAAGCTTCAAGTTCTCCCTAATCTTATATGCAGATTGCCAACATTGAAATGGCTGTATCTTCTTCATTTTTTTTTTTTGAGTGCCATGTGTTTAGCATCATTGGATAGCTTAGAACCCACACTTTCAGATTCTGTAAATACAATTGTAACTCAAAATGACCCAGGGAAGACTTGTTCCTGGTTTTGCTATGGCCAGTCACGTATGTGACGCGGAGGGACCCTGACACTTATCATCAATATATGACGAGTAGGGAGTGAGAACTTGTTGGATAGTCAGCTGCACATAACAATCAAGTGGCATTACAGTGATTTTTTTTCTCTTCTCCACAGTGATAATCCTGGTTAGGGAGTCATGAGTCTAATAGCTTCAGGGTAGGAGCTGTTCTCTTATCAGTCAGTCACTCGGTGCAACATAGATGCTATGGGAAATTGCGCTCCGCGCGATTACCTGAAGGACTACAATCACGCCTTTACGGCAGGGGCGTCAGCGTCACGCCAGAGACCCCGCCCTCTGGGTATTTAAGGTGCTGATGCGCATCCTACTTCCTCTTATTGCCCTTCACCTTGCTTAAACCTGAACTCTCTTCGCGGGACTTCTCTGTGCCTCATCGCTCGACCAGAGGTGAGCTTGCTCCCTACACAGGGCGTACAGAGAATTCTTCCTGCGTACTACCGGGCTAGTGAAAGCTAGTCCGGCACATTTTTCCTTAACCCCAAAGTTTTTTCTTCTCCTCTTTCCGCAGACTGCTTTGCTCGACGGCGCTAAGCTGTGTCACATCGCTACCTCTGCTAATTTCGTAGCAGGCTAGCCAGTGAAAGCGACGCGATGGAGGAGACGTCTCAAATAAAGAGAAAAAGGATTTTGGAAGGACTCGTTCGTCTTATCTCGGACATGCCTCCGGAGAAAGGAAAGCAAAAGACAAGACTTCCGAAAAAGACTAGCAGGACGGCGAGCCCGGCCTCGCGCGCCTGCCCCAGCAGATGCAATTTTTCCCTCTCGGCGATGGACACCCATGAGACCTGTCCTGTCTGCCTGGGAATGCTGCATGCGAACATGGCGCTGGATGCGCCCGAATCATGCCCACACTGCAGCCAGATACTGGAGGCGGTGAGGAGGCACCGGGCGGACTTCATCGCCAAAGCCATGGGCGCTGCTGCGGCGCCAACAGACCCGGACACGACTGAGCCTCTCACTCTCACTCCCACGCCGGAGCTCGAGAGCTTTGCTCTGGAGGACAGAACCGAGGGCGAATGGGGTGACAACCCAGACGCGCTGGCTCCCATCGGGGACTTAACAATCGACTTCGACACTCGAGGTTTGATGAACAAGGACGAGATCTCGATTTCAGCCTCAGGCAAATTTTCTGCAGATGACGCCGAAGTTGAGTATGACGAACAGGGGGGGACCTCTCTAGCATCCCAGCGCCTGTGCTCCCGGAGACTGACTTTTCCATCCCTGCTCTGTTCGACTTGTTTTGCAGAGCATCGGACGTGTTGTAGATCCCATGGCCAGAGCCTCCACCTCGTCAACAAGTCACGAGGTTGGCAGGAAATTACTTTTACTCAAAGCAGCAGTCCGCAACGAGGCAAATGTCCATATTTCCGGATTTCCTCACAGAGCTGACTTGCACCTGGACTCAGCCCAGAGCTCCCATGTTGCTACCGCTCTCGCAGTTCCGCGACGTGGATGGGATGGATGCAGCGGGTATAGCCAACGTGCCACAAATGGAGGACACGCTGGCGTCTCACCTGGCTCCCAGGTCAGCCGGGACGAAACCAACTCTCCCCAGTAAAGCCTGTCGAGCCTCGGCTTCTCTGCTCGAGAAATGCTACAAGGCTCAGGGCCTCGTGGCGCGCGCAATGAACGCGTCCGCCATGATGCAGGCGTACCTGGCTGAAAAGCTGCAGGAGCTCCAGGTAACGACGGACAGACAGGC
Source organism: Garcialebias charrua (assembly GCA_038048925.1). Taxonomy (NCBI): domain Eukaryota; kingdom Metazoa; phylum Chordata; class Actinopteri; order Cyprinodontiformes; family Rivulidae; genus Garcialebias; species Garcialebias charrua. The sequence continues at coordinate 10,101 of JBBPBX010052687.1, forward strand.
TGCCGCAGACGTGCTGGAAGAAGCATGCAAGGCAACAGACTTTGTGCTCCGCATGATAGGGACAGCAGCTATTGCACAAGGCAGAGGCATGGCTGAGGTGGTCATCGCACAACGCCATCTTTGGATGACCATAACTGACCTCCCGGAGGGACAGAAAATTCCTTTTCTGCACCACTCCATAGAGCCGACGGGATTGTTCGGAAAAGCTCTGGATTGAATTCAGACCAGACTGGACCAGAGGCGCAAACAGGCGGAGGCTCTCCGGGTAGGCATCCCCAGAAGAGCTTTTGCCCCCCCCCCTCCCCCAGGGAGTCAGCTGGGAGCAGAGCCCCACAGCCTCGACACCACTCAAACTCACGTGTCCCACCGCAAAAGCGGTCGGCATACAAGGCCGAGCACCGTCGGAGACCACAACCAGACCCACCTCGAGCCGAACACGCCTGGAGTAAGAATAGATTTGTTCCCCGCCAGGTGGTCCGACACAGGGCCTCTTCGGCGAACCGGGACGCCAGACAGAAACGGGCCTGACGAAACAGGCCCTCTTCTTGGCTTTACAGGATCACCCACCCACGTGGTACGGGAAATGACCTTTCCACGTCCAGACTTTGTTTGTAACATGGTAAAAAAAAAGCTGGTGATTTTGTTTTACGTACAAATCATGTTTTTCCTGCTATGAGTGACATAAAGTCAAATATGTCGTAACACTTAAGCACAAATAAAGCTAAAAAAAATGCCCCTCTCTGTTTTCTTGACTCAAAAAAATATATAATAAATCATAGTAACATCAGCAGCACGGTCCCCTGTGCTCTTCCAGCCGACATAAAGGGCGGGGGTCATCATTCCCCCCTCCCTCACGGCTCACAGGGTGTTAGCCTAATCAATAAGCCCCAGCTGGGTGCCTCGGGTCTGTCTGCAACAGACAGTGCTAGAGGCGCCTGCAATCAGGTTCGCCAGTCCTCACAGAGACAGGTGAGGGAGGTCACGTGCTACAGTGCCCGACCGGTAAACCACGGGGCCGGCAATACACAAATCAAACAAACCTGTGACACGTCTGCGCTCCAGGGGGACGCACTAACAGTACCTGGCAGCCCAACTTCCTGGCTACCAGCTCCTAATCAATGGATTCCATTAAGTGACGGGGGGTCACGACAGAAGCCCACAGGCCAGAACCAGTGTCACACGTTCACAAAGGAAGTGGTGATGACACTGCAGTATGTGTAAACCAGGGGTGCCCAACATTTTTTGAACTAAGGGCTACTTTTGAAGTTGGCGGTTTGCCGAGAGCTACTCGTCCAGTCTCAGTATCAAAAAACAATTTTTCATCTCTCTACTCCTCACTTTTTAAAGTAAATAAAACAGAATGTAATGTGTTGCTAGTTTTATTTAATTAAAGTATTTTATCAAAGTAAAAGAACACAATATTTGAAAAGCACACCATATTTTTTTAAAGAAAAAAATAAACAACTGAAAACTCCCTCATTTACACTAACTATTTACAAAAAGTGACACAAAGGTGCAGACTTACAAATCTCCAACAACTATTTCAAACATCAATAAAACCTAAATATCAAAACTTGGCAGCTGCTCTGTGCAACAGGATGGTGTGTCATCTGGTGCAAGCTGTATAAAACAAATGTGTCTCTACCTTAGTGGGACTTGTGACACTGAGAGGAGGAGACCAGTGTCTCATAAGCGGGGCAGTATGAGGTGGTTGTGAGGCGCAGGCAGGTCTCCAGATGATCATCAGTCATTGTGGATCTGTTGGAGCCAAGATGGTGTAGTGGCAGGGCTTTCGACTTGGGACCCGAAGGACGCGGGTTCGCGCCCCGGCCACTACACACCTTGGGGTGTCTATGAGTGCACACCTAATTCTCCAGCTCCCCGAGTGCTTTCTGGCTGCTCACTGCACCACCTGGTGGTGGTTGGGTTAAATGCAGAGACGAATTTCAGGACAATTTCAGGAAAAGACATTATTATTATTATTATTATTATTGGACTTGATGATTTTCATGTGTGAAAAAGCAGACTCACACAGGTAGGTAGATCCAAAAAGTGCTGTTAAGTTCAAAGCACATCTTCGAATGTTAGGATACTTTTCTTCTGACAGCAGACTCCAGAACTCTCCATCCACGCCAGGTGATGCTCTGGATTTGATCCCAATGTCATTTTGCAGAGTCAACACCTCATTTTCAACACCAGAGATGTCCAACTGAAACACAGACACCAATTTGGACACAATGTCATCCACATCAACATTTCCAAAAGGATAACACATGTAGCTGGTAACAGGCTACTCATCAAACTGAAGAGAGAAACACTCACGTTGTTCCACGTCCTTTTTTAGCTGCTCCTCCACATCAACAGCCATTCCCTCACATGGCCGTGTCACTGTTTGTCTGGACAACTGCACGTCTTTAATAGCAGCTACGATCTCACTTTTATTTTTTAAATCATGAAAAGGCGCATCTGCAGCCTCAATAAACGCTTCTTTCATAACTTCTCCATCGCTGAAAGACTTCTTATGTTGAGCCAGGATGCAGCTAACACGGTAGGAAGCTATCTTTACCTTTTGTGTTGGGCCGAGTGAAGACCGATTACTGGGCTGCGAGCTTGTTTTTATTTATTGAATTACAGATGAGGCAAATAGACTTCAAATTAGAATAAACAAAAGAAAATCCTCCTCCCATTCTGTGTGAAAATAATAAGTTTTCATTTGCTTGTTCGCTAGTTTTGCATCCATGTTTACTGCATACTGACATTCACTCCACAGCACTCTCACGCTAGCTCCACATAGTTCCACTGCTGTCTTAAAGTCTCGCACCCAAAACTCACAAGACTATGTCTGTGAGCATACAAGATAGGGAGGGCTGAGGAAAGCTTTGCTGTGCATTGGAATATCCGTCACTCCTTCCACCCCCCACCTCCACCACTTCTGCCAGAGTTAGAATGAAGCTTAGCAGCGGACATGTCACCTCCACCACTTCTGCCGGAGTTAGAATGAAGCTTAGCAGCGGACATTTCACCTTGTTAACAGCTGACAGCCGACTCGTCAGCTGTTAGACAGGTTGTGCTTCGCGGGCGAATGGGAACCAGCTGGCGGGCGACCAGTCGCCTGCGAGCGACTGGTTGGGCACACCTGGTGTAAACAATCAACGCAGAGCAGAAATGGCACCAGGGCTAAATCAGATCCCTCTTCCCTTTAACAGAAGGGGAATAGACCTTCTGTCACCAGCCAAACAAAAAACTGCTCAACACAGAGAACTATTTTGGACAGCTTCACATCCGCCTGCTGAAACTGTCCCCTTATCCTCAGTGGGCGACATGCCCTGCTCAAGCAATGATCCTGCAGCGTGTGAACAAGCTCGCTGTACTGAATCAGTTCTACTCTCAAACGACACCCCCCTATCAGGTGAAACACAGCCCCCTAGAGGTTCATCAGACCCCAGGGCACTGATGAGGCCGGAGGCCAGCGTACCAGACCCAACCATGAAGCGGGCTGGAGTCAGGAGGTCTGCTCGTATCCAGAACTTGCACCCACTCCGAACCATGACTCCCCACAAAAAGAGGAAAAACAGGCATTCTGTTCCGCTTTGGCCCAATAATGACAGCAGTTTGCTTCTGCCTCCCAACACTCTCGGTCAGAGAGGTATGGAGGTACATCTGCAGGAGGGCCCTCTCCCTAACTTGGTTGGCCCTCAAGGAGCCACAGAAATCAGGGCCCTTCGAGGAGGAACTGGTTCTGCCACCTGCTCCTCTCCAAGGACCCGCCACATCACCAGAAGGAACTGTCTCGACGCTTATGCTGAGAACTGTGGCAAATCTCAGCTTGGTGGCTGAGAGGAACAAACTGGTGGCCTCAGGCCTGCCTGAGAACGTGGTAAATACCATTCAAAACGCCCAAGCTGTGTCAACACAGTCTCTCTACGCCCGGAAATGGCGTATTTTTGAAGTTTGGTGCATGGAAAGAAATATCATTTCTTATTCAAGTGACTTGGTCCACCTCCTCACCTTTCTTCAAGACATGTTGGAGAAACGTCGTTCTTTCTCAACCATCAAGGTGTTTTTATCAGCTATTTCAGCTTGCCACAAGGACTGGGGGAGCAGGATGCCTGGCGCGCACCCGCTCATAATAAGATTTATGAAGGGCGTGCTGAGGAAGAGACCCCCCAGCAGGATCTTGACCCCTGGATGGGATCTTAGTCTGGTCTTGGGGGCTCTTTGTGATCCCCCATTCGAACCACTGAACGACATTAAGATAGATTTATTATCTTATAAGACCGCTCTGCTGTTGGCCCTGTGCTCGGCGAAACGTGTGGGTGACCTCCATGCTCTGTCCGTGCACCCAACGTGTATCAGGTTTGCCCCTGATGGGTCAAAGGTCACCCTAAAGCCTAATCCTGCGTATATCCCTAAGGTCTTGACACTGAACCCCATAAGTCTGGACTTTGATCTCTCTTCTTTTCCTCCTGCTCCTGTCCTCACTCAGGAACGGAAAAGGCTGAAGGCTCTCTGCCCCGTGAGGGTTTTAAGCGCTTACATGCAGAGAACAACTGAATGGAGGAAAACAAATCAACTGTTTGTGTGCTTTGCGACACCAGATACTGGCAGGGCCCTATCAAAGCAACGCCTCTCGTGGTTATTGTTCAAGGGTGTACCAGTGGCAGACATATGTGTGGCTGCGAACTGGAGCTCTACAAATACGTTTGTAAAGCATTACAGTTTGGACCTTACTGCGTGTGATGTCACTTAGGCTGTCCTTTCTAACACACAGTAGAGAGCGGCCTTGAGATACCTATTGAATAAAGGCAGACGTTTACACTAGGATGCATTTTACTGAGCATTTCAAGGGCGTGAGTGAATTACGTTCCCATAGCATCTATGTTGCACCAAGTGACTGACTGATAAGGGAACTGAAAGTTATGCACTATAACTCATGTTCCCTGAAGGAAGGGAACGAGGTGCAACATACTTGGCCCTTTTCTGTAGGGTTCCTGGTTTTCTCCCTGTGTTTGTCTCTCCCACTCTCTCCACAGCACATTTCTAATTGTCCTGATGGGACCCACCTGTTGCTGCCTGATGAGGACTGGTTCTGGTGGCCTACTTAAGCAGCAGTTGGACACCTCTTCAGTGCTGGGACAACTTCTGCCTTTGGGACCTCCATGTCCTGCTCCTCTGAAGTCCTTCCACGGTCTTCCTCCAGCACTCTCGGGTGCACCTGCAGAAATCATCAAGAGTCCAGTCCATCAGCTACTCAACAAAAGGCTGGGTCTGCCTGTTCCTCTCTCCACCGCTCCTCACCTATATTCAACACCACGCCAAGAACCAGGACCACTCTTCTTTGATTCATCCATCTAAGACAACAAGTAAGACAATTCTGATTACTTCGAGATTCAAACATCAACCCTCCAAGATTGGATACTCACCTCTACTCCGTTCTCTTGCAGCTCCAGGCTTCCACCTTCACCTGTAAATAAAGAACACTTATTTTGTATTCCTGGTTGTTGTGTATTCTTTCTCGGTCTGCCATTTCGGGGTCGTACAAACGCCACCATGATAGTTTGTCCCAGCCAAACTGACCCCTCTGGCACGACTGGGGAGGAACCACCTCAACCAGGTAGTAGTCAGGGAACAGACTCTGTAACTCTAGCCTTACAACAAGTTCTTAAACAACAAGAAACTATGCAGATTAATCTCCTTCAACTAGGGAGTATGGTACATTCTCTTTCTCTCCAACAAAAGACAAAAATTAATCCCTCTTCTCCTCCCAAACAGTCTACAAGCATGGAACCCATGGAGACCAGGCACGTTCAACATGTCAAGGAACCTGACATCAAGCCTTCTGAATTTTTTGAGGGCGATACAAGAAAATGCAGTGGTTTTTTGCTTCAATGCAACCTGGCGTTCAGCCGTGCCCCGGTAACGTACTCCACTGACTCGTCTCGTGTGTCATATATTGTCGCCTCTCTTAAGGGTGAAGCCCTGCAGTGGGCCAACGCTTACCTCCGACGACGTCGAATCGAGACTTTGCCATTTGCTGATTTCATCCAGGACTTCCTCAAGGTATTTGACTATCCTTTGTTACAAGAGGAAGCCGCTCAGAAATTATTTTCAGTCCGGCAAGGACGAGAGACTGTGGCGAAGTTCTCCATTCACTTCCGCATTCTCGCGGAGGAATCCGGTTGGGGTGAGAGGGCGTTACGTAGTTCCTTTCTGAATTCGCTCAATAGCAACATTAAAGATCAACTGTTCACTAGTGAATTACCTGCTGACCTAGATGGAACTATTGCCTTGGCTATTAGAGTTGATAACAGAGCTCGAGAACGTCAGATGGAGGAGAACTACAACTCCCATCAACAACTGTCATCCGGAAGGACTCCACCGGTTCCCATGACGTCATTTTCCGAACCCGAGCCGATGCAGATCGGACACACTCGGCTGACACCGGAGGAGCGACAGAGACGCCTACAAAACAAAGCCTGTCTATATTGTGGAAGGAAGGGACACACTTTATCCGCCTGTTCTCTGCGGGTAAAAGATTGAGCCCACCAGTTAAAAAGGAGATGCTGGTGGGTACTATTTCTGATACTCCTGTAAATTGTTTGAAACTGCCCGTCACTCTTTGTATTAACACTGTGACTTTCCCTGTTCAGGCCCTGGTCGACTCGGGTGCCGAACAAAATTTGATCAGCCAGAGCTTGGTGGACGAACTCCAGATCCAGTCTCTAAAATTGGACCAGGACATCTCTGTTTCTGCTCTCACTGGTCAAACCGTTTCAACCATTTCACACAAGACAATAAAATTTAGGTTTGTGGTATCTGGTAACCACCAAGAATTGGGTGATTTTCTTATTGTCGAGAAACAGAGATTGCCCATCATTTTGGGTTATCCATGGCTCAGGTTACATAACCCTCACATCAATTGGGAGGAGGGTCGTATTGACAATTGGGGGGTGCGTTGCTCAGCTGAATGTCTTCGCTCAGCCATCTCTTCTAGCCCTGTCAAACAAACACCTTTTGAACCCATTGATTTATCCGTGGTCCCTGAAGTTTACCACTCTTTAGCAGCTGTTTTCAGTAAACAAAAAGCTTTGTCGTTGCCGCCACACAGGCCATACGATTGTGCCATTAACCTGATACCCGGAGCTCCACTACCGTCTAGCCGACTGTACAACATCTCTGGTCCTGAAAGGGCGACGATGACGGAATACATCGAGGCTTCATTAAAGAGTGGCATCATCCGTCCATCCACATCCCCTCTGGGTGCTGGTTTCTTCTTTGTGGCGAAGAAAGGACAAGTCTCTTCGACCTTGTATTGATTACCGGGGCCTTAATCAAATTACGATTAAAAACAAGTACCCTCTTCCACTCATCGATTCAGTTTATGAGCAACTTCGAGAAGCAACAGTCTTCTCTAAACTGGATCTCAGGAATGCATATCACCTCGTACGTATGCGCCAGGGAGATGAATGGAAGACTGCCTTCAAGACACCCATGGGCCATTTTGAGTACTTGGTCATGCCTTTTGGCTTAACCAACGCCCCTGCCGTTTTTCAGTCACTGGTGAATGATGTACTACGGGATTTCCTTGGGGTGTTCGTCTTCGTCTACCTAGATGACATTCTCATTTTTTCCAAAGGTCAGGACCAACACATCTGCCATGTAAAGTCAGTGTTACAACGTCTTCTGGAAAATCATTTATATGTCAAGACTGAAAAGTGCGAGTTTCACATCTCTACAGTCTCCTTCCTGGGGTTCATATTCGAGAGAGGACAGGTAAGATCAGACCCAGCGAAGATTAAGGCGGTGGTGGACTGGCCTACTCCTACGACCCGAAAACAACTTCAACGCTTCTTGGGATTTGCCAATTTTTACCGACGTTTTATAAAGGATTATAGCAAAGTTGCCGCGCCTCTAACCCAACTGACGTCTTCCCTCAGGAGGTTTGACTGGACTCTGGACGCTGAAAGAGCTTTCACTAACCTCAAAACTTTGTTTTCCACAGCTCCCATTCTGTCTCACCCTGACACCCACAGCCAGTTCGTGGTGGAGGTGGATGCCTCCGTGTCCGGAGTGGGTGCTGTTCTTTCCCAGAGGTCGGTGGAGGACAACAAGCTTCATCCCTGTGCTTTCTTTTCTCGGCGCCTCTCACCTGCTGAAAGTAACTATGATGTTGGAGATAGGGAGTTGCTGGCCATTAAGATGGCTTTGGTGGAATGGCGTCACTGGCTGGAGGGTGCCGAAACTCCGTTTGTGGTTCTCACTGACCATAAGAATCTGGCGTACCTGCAAAGCGCTAAAAGACTCAATGCTCGACAGGCTCGTTGGTCGCTGTTCTTTGCCAGATTCAACTTTTCTGTCTCGTATATTCCAGGGACACGCAACGTGAAGCCGGACGCCCTCTCACGGCAGTTTGCTGCGGCGGACGACCTCGACATCCCCACTAACATTCTTCCCCCATCCTGCACGGTGGGCGTTTTGACATGGGAGATAGATAAGGTGATTCGGGACGCACAGCAGACTGAACCCGACCCGGGTACTGGCCCCGGGGATAGGAGATTTGTTCTCCCAACTGCCGTCGGTAAGGTGCTCCACTGGGTGCATTCTGCCAAGTTCTCTTGTCATCCAGGTGTCTGTCGGATGTTGCAGCTCGTCAGGAACCACTTTAGGTGGCACAACTTGGAGAAGGATGTCAGGGACTTCATTGCAGCTTGTCCCACCTATGCGCGGAGCAAGCACAGCAACCAGCCACCGGCGGGACTGTTATTGCCTCTTCCTGTTCCCAGCCGGCCCTGGTCGCACATCGCACTCGATTTCGTCACTGGTTTGCCGATTTCCAATGGTTATACCACTATCTGCAGAATTGTTGATCGTTTTTCTAAGTCCGCCAACTTCGTTCCTCTGTTGAAACTTCCCTCTGCTGGTATATATGGTGTCAAAGAAGGAGCAGAAGACGAGGCTCCATCAATGGTGAATTTTGTGGAAACTTTGTTAAAAGAAAAACTGGAAATGTCAGTTTCAGCAGAGCTGCGGGTGGAGCGCGCGCACCGCGCCGGCGTGTCAAAGCCACCACCAGCTGCGACACCAAGATCAATCATAATTAAAATGTCCAGCTACAGGATGAAAGAAGAACTTTTAAAACTAGCCTGGCAGAAACGAGGATTTGAATATCTGGGAAACAAGATCAACTTGGACCATGATTATGCACCTGACGTTATGAAGCAGAGGAAGAAATATGCAGAGGTGAAATCAGTGCTGAAGGAGAAGAAGATCCGTTTCCAGACCCCGTTCCCAGCCAGGATGAGAGTGTTTTATCCTGAAGGAACACTGCTGTATGGCTCAGCAGAGGAGGCAACAAGCGACCTGGACAAGAGAGGATTCCCTGTGACTGTCATCAAACGCCCGGAGGCTTTAATGGAACAGATCCAAGAACTAATGTGGCACACCGAGAAGAAGAGGAGCAGGAGGGGTGAAGATCGGACCCGAGGCTACAAGGAGAAACTTAGAGAGTTCAGACGGCAGGATCAGAAATAACTGGACATTTAAGAAACGGATAAGTAAAAGAGATCAGCGGTGAGTGATTTTCCTTTTGTTTGAGACTTTCTGAAGAACATGTGAATAAGAAATCATTGAACATAAGAACTAAGAGGCAATAGATAGAATGAAAATTGTCGGGTGTTTTTTTTTTTTACGTTGTCATTAGAATGGACATAGGCCTAATGGCAAATGAAGGCCCTCTCTCACCACCAGTAGAGAGAGGCTCACCTTCAAACCCCCCCTTTCAGTCGGGAGGACTAAGGGTCACACAGGAGACCCCACAGTTGGAAGTCAAAGTGTTTTTGTTTTTTATTTTTTTTCAAGGACAGTTTATAGCTTTTGTTTATGCTCCATGCAGCTTTAATGTTGATTTGTTTATTTGTTTTATTTGTAAATATTCAGGGAGGATGTGGTTTAAACTAAAACACAGAAATGTTAAAACATCCAGGCGACTGAAATATGGCTAGTAATAAATTAAAGGTTATTTCATATAATGTAAATGGACTGCTCAATCCAATAAAACGCAGTAAGATTTTAACCAAAATGAAAAAGGAACAGGCACATATAGTATATTTACAGGAAACACACCTGGACTCTAAAGAACATGAGAAATTAAAAAGAATGGGTTTTACGAAGGTTTTCTTTTCTTCTTATAAATCTGGAAGGAGGAGAGGTGTTGCCATTCTTATATCAAATAAATTACATCTCGAAGAACTACATGTGATACAGGACAGAGAGGGACGGTATGTATTAGTAAAAGGGAACATTGAAGGGAATCCGATCACTTTGCTAAATCTATATGCACCACCTGGAAGTGACATCAGTTTTTTTAAGAAAGTTGTTGATTTGATGGTAACGGAGACAGACGGATTCTTACTCTGTGGAGGGGATTTAAACGCACATCTACAGCCAAGATTAGATACTTCTAACGGTAAAACACAAAATACAAAACTATTAGTTAAGAAGATTAACAAGCTTTTTGAAGAGGTGGGTTTAATAGATATATGGAGGGATTTAAATCCTAAACAAAGAAATTATACCCACTATTCATCACCCCACCAAGTATATACAAGAATAGACTATTTCCTAACCTTTGGAAAAGACAAAGACAAAATAAACACCTGTGAAATTGGAACTATAGATTTAAGCGACCATGCCCCAGTGTACCTATCCATTGATCTAAAATTTCAACAGAAAATAAAAAACTGGAAACTAAATTCAACCCTACTTAAAGATTCTCACATTAAGAAACAGATTATAAGAGAAATCCAACTTTACCTGGAAATAAATGATAAAGGCGATGTATCGCCTCCTATTTTATGGGACGCTCTAAAGGCTGTCCTGAGAGGAAAAATTATAGCTATATCCTCATATAAGAAAAAAATGAGAAATAATAAATTAGAAGAACTACAGAAACAATTAGGAGAATTAGAGGAAAAACATAAAATAACAACTGATAAGGTTATATGGAATGAAATTACAAAAACAAGGAACGAAATTAATGAGTTAACTACAAATGAAATAAAGAAAAAACTATTATTTCTCAAACAAAGATACTATGAAGGTGGATCCAGATCAATGAAGGTTCTTGCTTGGAAACTTAAAAAGAAAATAGCTCAGAACACAATCCACAAAATTAGAGATTCAGATACGAATATAATAAAAAACAGATTAAATGAAATCCAGACTGCATTTGAAACATTTTATAAGAAGCTTTATTCTAAAAGGGGAGGAGGTAGCATGGCGGAAATACAAAAGTTTCTGGACTCTCTTGAATTACCTACATTAAATGAAGAACAAAATAAGAAAATGGTTAAGGACATAACAGAAAAGGAGTTAAAAGAAGCCATTAGTAAACTCAAGTTAAATAAATCACCAGGATCTGATGGCTACACAGCAGAATGGTATAAGGAATTAAAAGAAGAGTTAATACCAGTGATGCTTCCTACATTGAATTGGGCATTGAATAAATGGGAAACACCGCCCAGCTGGAAGGAAGCAGTGATTTCTGCCATCCCTAAAGAAAACAAAGACAAATTAGACTGTGGATCATATAGACCAATATCAGTTCTCAACATAGATTATAGATTATTTACTTCCATCCTGGCCAGAAGATTAGACAAGTTTTTACCAAACTTGATACATAATGACCAGACTGGCTTTATACGAGAACGTCAAACACAAGATAATATACGACGGACACTACACATTATAAATCATATTCAAAAAGAAAAAAGAGCAGCGATGGTAATCAGTATTGATGCAGAAAAGGCGTTTGACTCTGTGAATTGGAGTTTCCTCTATCAAGTTCTACGTAAATTTGGCATAAATGAAAAAATAATTAAAACCATACAGGCACTATATGAAAAACCAACTGCTAGAATAAAAATTAATGGATGCTTATCAAACAGCTTTGTTTTGGAAAGAGGTACAAGGCAAGGCTGTGCATGTTCACCATTGTTATTTGCATTATACCTAGAACCACTCACTCAATATATAAGACAAAACAATGAAATAAGGGGTATCACTGTACATGGGAAAGAACACAAATTAGCCTGTTATGCAGATGATATTTTAGTTTTTCTGGGACAACCAACAAGCTCTCTACCTAAACTAATGCAGTCGTTTGAATGTTTTGGTGTCTTATCAGGATACAAAATAAATATAAGTAAAACTCGACTACTTAAATACAATTACAGTCCTCCAGAAGAAATCAAGAAAAAATATGATCTATCATGGCAAACAGACTATATTAAATACCTAGGAATAATAATTCCAAAGGACCTAACAGATCTAGTAAAATATAATTACTCACCAATACAAAATAAAATTAAAGACGATATAGCTAGATGGAATCTTACCCCATATTTAAGTTTCAGCTCAAGAATAGACTCAATTAAAATGAGTATTTTGCCAAAGTTATTGTATTTATTCCAGACTCTACCAATTGAAATAAACCAATCACAATTTAATGAATGGGACAAAATCCTGTCTAGATACATATGGCAAGGAAAAAGACCCAGGATTAGATTAAAAACATTACAATTGGCAAAAGATAAAGGGGGATGGGGCCTTCCTTCCCTTAGAGATTACTACTGGGCAGCACAGCTGAGGTCTATGATCTGTTGGTGCAATCCCTCATATAAAGCCCAATGGAAGAACATCGAAGAGGCCCTGACCTCCACCCCCTTACAAGCACTCATAGCAGACAGTGACCTACAAAATGCTATAAAAAATATAGATAACCCTTGGATCAAGCTGACTCTGAAAACGTGGAAAACTGTAATAAAAACATACAAATTAGAAGATGATCTAGTAATTTTAAAGTGGTGTGCATATGATACACAATTTACTCCAAATAAATTGGACAATAGATTCAAGGAATGGACACAGAAAGGATTAACAGCTGTGTGTAAAATGATAAAAGACAACACACTACAAAGTTTTGAATGGATTAAAGAAAAATACTTTTTAGAAGCACATGATTTTTTTCGTTATCTACAGGTAAGACATTTTGTCAATGATAAAATAAAAAAAATATCAGAGTTGAGCAAACCACTGTTGAGCCAGTTTAAAGAGGCATATGACTCAAACAAACAGAGAGGCATTATCTCAGGTCTTTACAAAGGACTTGTAAATATGAAAGCACATTCAACATTATATGTCAAAACAAAATGGGAAATGGAGGGAGAAATACATATAACAGAGGAAGAGTGGAGAACAATTTGGGAGTATCAGTGGAAATGTAGCAGCTCATTGAGATGGAGGGAATTTGGGTGGAAAAGCTTGATAAGATATTTCATTACACCCTACCAAAAATCCCACTATAAAGGTAATTCTCCAGCTTGTTGGAGAAATTGTGGAAATAACATTGGAAATCATTATCATATTTTTTGGGACTGTCAAGTAATTAGAACCTATTGGAGGGAGATACATCAAGTAATACAAGATGTAATTGGATATCAACTGCCTTTAGAAAGTAAAGTTTTGTTTTTTGGACTCATGCCTGAAGGTTGCTCAAAGATGGACAAATACCTAATTAATATTTTATTAGTGGCGTGCAAAAAAGCCATCACGAAACATTGGCTTTCACTGGAGAGCCCAACAGTGAACATATGGATGGACATTACAATGGACATATACAGGATGGAGAGAATAACTGCAGAAGTAAACGATGAAAAGGACCGATTTATTCTACGCTGGAAGAAATGGATGGTTTATATAAAATCATATAGACCAGATATAGACCTAGTAATTTCTGAATGATTGTAACAAAAAACCACTTTTACTCCTTTTATATTAAGGTTTTTGTATTTTATTTTGATTTGTTTTGTTCCCATTGTTTGTTTTTTATTATTAGTTTTGATTTATTATTATTATTTTTTGTTTCTTTATCTCTATTGTTAAGGACATTTAAATAGATAATTTACAAATAATTGAAGTGTTAAATGTTAATTATGTTAAATATATGTATAAATGTC
>JBBPBX010052688.1:0-13600 GCA_038048925.1 Garcialebias charrua
AGCGAGCTAACATGCTAACAGACCTTACTGTAAATGCTCTGGGCCGAGGTTGACAGTGGTTTTATGGCAGATAGATGGACCGAGTTGGACGGCAGTTTTAGGACGTAAACGCAATACAGAATACGGAGGAGGGATGGGGGAACGGCTTCACCAGCATACCAGTAGAAAATTAACTCTTTTTTCCCCTTCATTATGGCTCCCAAATGTATGTGTTTTTTGATAATTATGTAAGGGACTATGTTAAAATAGGCTAAGTGCTTGGTAAAATACAGTACAGGTAGTCCTCGACTTACAGCGGTCTCGACTTACGGCGATTTGGTGTTACGAACGCGTCTCATTAATTAAACTTTTTTTTTATTAAAAATTGTTTTTTTTGTGGAAAATCTTATTTTATGTGTTTAAATGTTCTTGATTTTATGTGTACAACACTTTGTTACAGCTGTGGTTGTTTTAAATGGCTTTATAAATAAATTATTATTATTATTATTTAGAAGTCGATTTACGCAGTTTCCGGCAGTTTTCGGCAGTGTCCACCAGTTTTCGGCAGTGTCCGCCAGTTTTCGGTTAGCTTCGGTTAGCTTCAGCCTTGACAGACGGCTTTGGAGGACCGTGTGTCCGATCAGAGGTTGCCTCATATGGATAAATGAGCTAGAAACGCTCGGTGAACTCTGTGGACGTCTCAGGCCTGGAGCAGCAGCTGCCAATTGCTCCGCCGCATCCCACCGGGGACATGGAGCCGACAGGCGGCGGAGAGGCCTGCTGCGGCCGGGAGCTTGCCTCGATGCTCCGCCTGGCAGTCTCATATGTTGGAGGGACACCGAGCTAACATGTTAACACAGAGAAATGGCTTCACCAGCTCCCAGTAAGTTATTAACTCTTTTTCCCTTCATTATGGCTCCAAATGTATGGAGCTAACATGCAATTACAAACAGTTTGGACCGCGTGAAACAGCTGGAAGCTGCAGAGCTCGGACGTGCAACGAGCTAACATGCTAACAGACATGCTAACTATTTTTTCCTTCATTATGGCTCCAAATGTACTGTATGTATTTTTTGATAATTGTGTAGGGTACTGTGTTAGGATAGGCGAAGTGCTTGGTAGCTGTACAGTCCCGTTCATATACGTGCATAAGTGGCAGCTCATGTGTTTTCCGACTTAGGCCTACTGCGATTTTCGACATGCGAACGGGCGTAGGAACGGAACTCATTCGTAACTCGGGGAATACCTGTACTGTACGTATATGGTTCAGTATGTACGTATGTTCCGACTTACGTCGAAATTCGCTTTATGACGCCGCGCAGGAACGGAACTCCGTCGTAAGTCGAGGACTACTTGTATATTGTTTCTCATTCAGAATTGGAAATTTTAATTCATGCTTTTGTTTCGGCTCGCCTGGATTTTTGTAATACGCTGTACACTTGTTTAACCAAAACCTCCCTAGACTGGTTGCAGTCTGTGCAGAATGCTGTTGCTAGACTCCTGACTGGATCTTCAAAATTTTATCTTAGAAGTCCACTTCTAAAGAAACTCCATTGGCTCCCAATTCATTATCGAGTGGATTTCAAGGTTTTGGTTTTGACTTGGCAAGGTCTGCATGGACAGACACCAATATACATCTCAGAACTTTTACATCCCTACACCCCGATCAGGACTTTGAGGTCCTGTGATCAAGACCTGCAGATTGTCCCCGAGAGAAAACTGAAAACTAAAGGAGACAGATCCTTTTCTTCTGTAGCTCCAAGACTCTGGAACTCCCTTCCTCCAACTCTCAGTGGCTTCAGTTAAAAACTCATCTTTTGAAATCTGCCTTTGCTTTAATTTGTTTTGTGCATTTGTTTGTTTGTTGAAGCACTTTGTGATTTTTATCTTCAGAAGTGCTATATAAATAAAGTTTTACTTACTTACTAATCCATCACAATACAGTATACTATACCATACCATACCAATTTATTTATAGAGCACTTAAAACAGCAACAAGGCCAACCAAAGTGCTGTACAATAGAAACAAACAAGCACAGCAGACAGGAAAACATAAACTGGGTTGTATCATTTTTGTGTTTTCTAAGGTCAGTTGGTTGTGGTGGCCATCTAGAATAGGGTTGACTCCTGAATTTAATAAGTTGTAGATGCAAATTATTATTATTATTAACCTTTATTTAACCAGGCAAATAGCACTGAGATCATATATCTCTTTTGCAAGGGAGGCCTGGGCCTGAAGGCAGCCTAGCATGCATGTTGGTCTGTTAGGTGTTTGGTACATACACTCTACCAAACATACGGAGCATGTTAAATCCAATTATAATTTTCTACACGTTTCATTAAGATTCATTTAGTGGTTTATAAGATACAGCACGGTGGCGCACTCTGTAGTGCTGCCACCGCTCAGCGAGCAGGTCACAGTTTCTGAGTGGAGTTTGCATGTGTTTTCTCCAGGTACTCCAGTTTCCTCCCACAGACCAAAAACATGCATGTTAGACTGATTGGTGACTAAATTGTCTCTAGGTGAGTGAGAGAGTGAATGGTTGTTTGTTTTGTTTGTCTCTATGTGTCTCTGTGATGGACTGGAGACCTGTCCAGGATGTTCCCCACCTCTCACACAGTTATGGCTGGACATGGGCACCAGTGGGACCCACAACCAGAAAAAGATAGAAGCAGGTAAAGATAATGGACGGATGGATGGTTTATAAAATATTTTACCAAAAGACACGTAAACTACTAGACAAAGCATTATTGTCTGCATTCACCCTTCAGCAGCGGACAATAACAAGTTTCCAAACTGCAGACTAAGATCAAATCCACGAGAAAAGACAAGGAGGAAACACACAAAGACTTCAACCCTTGAGCTCAGTGACTGAAAACGGACCAAAGTCCTGCAGAAATATTTGAAATAACTCTGACTGTAAACATCATTCTTATGTTACCAGAGCTCAGGTGGAACATATTATCCACATACCAAACATACAGAGCAGAGAAAGAGAGTCTGTGTGTGTGTGTCCTTGTTTATGCTACTTTTTAAAGCCCATTTTTCCTACTTATTGTGAGGACCAACTGCTCCTTATGGGGCCCAAAGCCCGGGCCCCATAAGATGAAGTCCCGTTGGTGGGTTAGGGGTTAGGTTTAGGACTAAGGTGTGAAGTGAGGATGTGTTAGATTTAGGGTAAAGTATGTACTGGTAAGGGTTAGGGTTAGGCTATAGAAATGAATGAAAAATGAATGGAAGTCAATGCAAAGGCCCCATAAAGATAGTAAAACAAACCTGTGTGTGTGTGTGTGTGTGTGTGTGTGTGTGTGTGTGTGTGTGTCCTTGTTTATGCTACGTTGTAAGGCCCAGTTTTCTGAGTTTTACCAAATTGTGAGGCCCAACTGGTTCTTATGGGGCCCAAAGCCCGGGCCCCATAAGAAGAAGTCCCGTTGGTGGGTTAGGGGTTAGGTTTAGGTCTAAGGTGTGAATTGAGGATGTGTTAAGGTTAGGGTTAGGTATGCATTGGTAATGGTTAGGTTTAGGGTAAAGGTCAGGGTTAGGCTATAGAAATGAATGAAAAATGAATGGAAGTCAATGCAATGGCCCCACAAAGATAGTAAAACAAACCTGTGTGTGTGTGTGTGTGTGTGTGTGTGTACTCCCATTACAATCAAAAAGTTGTGGTTTCACTCTCAGTATTTCCACATGAATGTCTGAAAAGAGAATGTTTCCTTCCTCATTTCTGTGGGATGAAGTCAATCTTTTATTTTGGGTGATTTTTCCGTTCTATTCCCATGTCTCTATTTTTAGAGTGTGAGTTCCCGGCTGATTGATGAGTCACCGCACACTGTGAGTGTTGGGACACCCTGCACTCACTCCGGTCGGTTTTTTCTGTACTTGTCTGACTTTTGTGGACCAGTCAGACAGACAAAAAGACAGACAGACAGACACTCAGGGTCTAGCTCTTGCTTTAGTCACAGTTTACTCACTCAGGGACAGTGACTTGTATTTTAGTTTTTTTCTTGGTGACTGCAGCTTCATGAGAGTGGAGTGTGTGCTAAACTCTCCTATTAAAACATTGACAAGCGGAAGTTGTGTGGTCAAACTGTTGGGAGAAACTAACACTTCACACCACGTGGCTGTGGAATTTAATCACAGACTGATCGGTCTCACCAAGAAACGTCTTCTTCTGAGTGTGAATATATTTCCTAAACCAGACATGGCTTCTTATGAAACTCTTGGAGAGTAGTCATCTATAACTGGTTACCTTTTAGTCTGCCCAGTTCAAGATGGCCACCACAGCTAGAAGCATAGCAAAAACAAAAATATTGTTGTTGCTGCAGTGGCTTCATTTTTCATTAAAATAAGATTATCTGGAAGGGCATCTGGTGTGAACCAATTGCCAAATCTATCATGCAAGTTCGCTCACTGTGGCAACCCCAGGAGAAAGCCGAAAGAAACACACTATGAAAGGTGGCGGTGGGCGATATGCATCTGTTCAATAAATGCTTTGATAATTTGTGTATTCTCAGTGTTTAGCACGCCGTGCTGCTTCAGTCAGTGATGCAGGTCAGTTTCCATGCTGTCATCTCCCAAACACTCTGCCTTTGCTCTCATCTCTCCATTCCTTCCTCCAGCTCCCTGGCTGTGTTATGAAGGTCAGCTCCCACAGCTCGCTTCCTTATTTGGAAAGCTTCTCCATTCCTCACAGGTCACTGTAGCTCCTCCAACCAATCCAGACTTTTGTTGATCTGCTGCTTCAGCCAATCCTGTGTTCCCCATTTCCTTTTAAGGCTTGTCCATCTAGAACTGCTGAGGCTCAGGTGAAATGACCGCTTTCCTCCTGTGTTGTGCCTCATGTGACTTCATTTCTCTTTTTATTGTCTGCTGCAAAAAGGGAAAAGACAGCAATAATCTTTTTTCCTGTGTGAGTGAGGTCACCTATTTGTCTGTTAGAAAACATTTCATGACACACAGCACGTATTGTTAAAAATTCTCAGAAAGTGATAAGTGGATTATATCTCTACAGTGGACTAACTTCTGGAGGAAACCCAATTCAGAATGGCTACCAAGCCAACTGACCTTAAAAAACCACAAATCAATCTAACAAAGTTGAGTCAGGTCCTCTGGATGGATTCTTCTTTGCTGAAACAATTCATCTTTTAACCAAAGGACTTCTTCAGTCTGAGGAGCTGCAACAAACTCAGTCTTTTAAATAGCACCTTCTCATAGTGGATCAACCAGTTTTGTTGACATCCAGAACTCAATTTTTTTTAACAAATACTGACCTGAACATTGGTGTAGTAGTAGTTGAGACTGATACACTATTTAGAGCAATAATACATTAGACATTGCTGCTCTGTACCACCCCCATGCTCCAGTGATTGGTGGCACAGTAGATGACACCTCTCTCACCTGCTGTGGTCACACCTCCGTTTCCTCAATGTCCTGTGTGCCAGTGTTGTCAGCCAGAATTCCAGCAGGACAATGCTTTGAGTGAATGGGCTGTCTGGGATGACTAGCCCTTCAAGTGGGGGCTATGTAACATTATGCTATGGTTAACTGTTGGTCACATGGACTCAGGGAGGGATTATGGATAGAATTTACATGTACGCGATCGTAAAAATTGAGCTTTGCGCAGACATGTCCTGCAGAGGTACTTTTCAAACAACCTGGAGCAAAAGGGATGAGTCGAACGGACCGCAGTCCTGAGAAAAGACATCCTTCGTGGGGAACAACGGGCCACTGGCTTCCTTCATGCATCCGTTGTGGTAATGAGAGATGAACATCTTCCTTCTGATGAGAGAACCACAAAACAGTGCCAACTAAGATTGTTTAGATAATTTAATTCACGAATCTGAGATAAACTTACCTAAATTTTAATGCTAAGAGCTAAGAACCTTAGTCCAAATTGAATCAAAAACTCCTTCTCAAAGTCGTCAGAATTACGTGATTCACTTTCTAAAATAACACTTGTGTTCGGAAGATCGCCAGTTCAAGCCCCGGTACCGACAACATAAAAAATGTGGGTGGGATAGGTGAAGCACCCACACCTGCCCCCACCCTCATTCGGCCCACTCTGGGTCCTTGAGCAAGGCCCTTATCCCCCACCATCTGCTCCTCCAGGTGTCCTAGATAGCAGCTCTCTGCTCCACACAGAGGGCTGTGGTAGCTCGGTGGTCTGTGGTTGCGACAGGAAGGACATCCGGCGTAAAAAATAACTGCAAAGTCTTCATGCAACAGTTCGCTGTGGTGACCCCTAACGCAGGGAGCGGCCGAAAAAAAAAAAACTTTCTAAAATAACACTACTGGCTGTTCATTTATATTCCATATTCGTCATAAGTCTCATATTCTTATTATTCAAACTGACAATAAACGTTACAGAATGATATTTAAATTACCGGATTCTTTCTTGGTCTTTCTTCGAGGGATAGGAATTAAGTTCGCTAGAAGAACCCACGTGGTTATATATGTTTGAGGTGAGACCGGTCCAGGTTATCAGAGTCAGAGTCAGAGTCAGAGAGAATTTATTGTCATTTGCACCGCATGTAGTACATGTGTTGAAAACGAGATTATGTACACAGGGTCCCAGTTACATCCAACAACAAATGCAAGAGAAATACAATAATAACATCTAGGATTAACTAAGAGAGACATCACATCAGCTAGTAATACACTAAGCCCTAATGTAGTAGAAAAACATCATTATAAACAGCAGCACGAACATGAGCAGATGGTCACAGATGAACGCAGCAACAAGAAACAGATGGTCACAGATGAACGCAGCAACAAGAAACAGATCAGTACAGTATCAGTATGATGTGACATTTTGCAGTGTTTATTCTTATTATTTATTTATTCATGAGTCTGACAGCCTCAGGGTAGAAGCTGTTTCTCAGTCTAGTGGTTCTACATTTGATGCTCCTCAACCTCCGTCCCGAAGGGAGTGGTGCAAAGAGTGAGTGTGCTGGGTGAGTGAGGTCTTTCATGATGCAGGTGGCTCTTTTTCTGCATCTGGAGGTGTAAATGTCTGTGATGGTGGGGAGACTGACTCCCACAGACTTCTGTGCAGCCTTCACCACTCTCTGCAGAGCTTTCCTCTCTGCAACTGTGCAGCCTCCATGCCACACGTTGATGCTGGAGCACAGGACGCTCTCCACTGCACACCTGTAGAACGAGGTGAGGACTGAGCTTCTCAGACCGGCTCGTCTCAGCCGTCTGAGGAAGTAGAGTCTCTGATGACCTTTCTTGATCAGGCTGGTGGTGTTATTGCTCCAGCTGAGGTTATCATTCAAGTGTACACCCAGGTACTTGTAACTGGAGACCACCTCCACCGCAGATCCACCTATATACAGTGGGGTGTGGGTGTGTTTGTTCCTTCTGAAGTCCACAATCATCTCCTTCGTCTTCTTCACATTCATGTGAAGGTTGTTCTCTTTGCACCAGCTCTCCAGATGTTCCACCTCCTGTCTGTAGCTGGATTCATCATTATCTGTGATGCATCCCACCACAGCTGTATCATCTGCAAACTTAACAATATGACAGCCTGGATGTGTGGCTATACAATCATATGTGAGCAGAGTGAACAGAAGAGGGCTCAGCACACATCCCTGAGGAGAGCCAGTGCTGAGGGTGATGGTGGAGGAGGAGAAGTTGTGGATCTTCACGGACTGTGGTCTGTCTGTTAAGAAGTCTAAGACCCAGTTACAAATAGAGGGGCTTAGTCCAAGTGTGGATAGTTTGTCTATCAGAGTTTGGGGGATCATGGTGTTGAAGGCAGATGTGAAGTCCACAAAGAGCAGACGCACGTATGAGTCCTTCTGATCCAGGTGGGTGAGAGCAGTGTGGACCACGGAGGAGATGGCGTCCTCTGTTGATCGGTTCTCACGATATGCATATTGATGAGGGTCCTCATGTGAGGACACGTCCTCATGTCCTTATGTGAGCGTAAATACCCGTTAAAGGGTAGGAGTTTGACCAGACCAGAAATCCAATATCCTATACTGTTACCTATATCACTACATACAGCAGCGGTTGGATGTATCACAAACAAGGATGAGATGAGTCCAACTACAGGCAGGAGGTGGAAAACCTGGAGAGCTGGTGCAGGAAGAACAACATTCACTTCAACATGAAGAAGATGGAGACAATTGTGGATTTCAGAAAGACACCACACCCTCCCCACCCCCAAACAAAGGAGGATCTGTAGTGGAAGTGGTCTCCAGCTACAAGTACTTGGGTGTACACATGAATGATAACCTCAGCTGGAGCAACAACACCACCAGCCTGATCAAGAAAGGTCATCAGAGACTCTACTTCCTCAGACGGCTGAGACGAGCTGGTCTGAGTAGCCCAGTCCTCACCTCCTTCTACAGGTGTGCAGTGGAGAGCATCCTGTGCTCCAGCATCAACGTGTGGCATGGAGGCTGCACAGTTGCAGAAAGAAAAGCTTTACAGAGAGTGGTGAAGGCTGCACAGAAGATGTTGGAGTCAGTCTCCCCACCATCACAGACATCTACTCTTCCAGATGCAGGAAGAGGGCCGCCTGCATCATGAAGGACCACACTCACCCAGCACATACTCTTTTTGCCTCGCTTCCCTTAGGAAGGAGGTTGAAGAGCATTAAGTGTACTTTGTAGAACCACTAGACTGAGGAACAGCTTATACCCTGAAGTTGTTATAGAGTCATGAATCTGTAATGTTTTTATGTTTTTCGTTTTAATGTTTTAATGTTTTTCGTGTTGTACTTCATTGTCTGTGTTGCCTGTTGCGTGTTTGTTTGTCCAGCACTTTGGTGTGGACTTGTTCCTGTTGAAAGTGCTTTATAAATAAAATGGTATGGTATGGTATGAATCTAGTTTTGTGTTCAAGACCACCTAACTCAAGACCAAGTCAAGACCAAGACCTCAAATAAAATAAATAAATATAAAATTTTATTATAAAATATTTTTTATGAAAGAAGTTACATACTGCAACTTTGTTTGCTTTTGAATGAATATATCAGCTTTTTAAAATAAAATTTCAAAGCTACACAACTAAGAAATCAGACATTCAGTGGTCTAACTTCATGTGATTCAACAATAAAATCACACAACTATTAAATTGGAAGCAGCTTCATCACATGCCAAGCCTTAAAAATATGCAGTGGACAAAACACTCTTCATAAGTCTGAACTCAAGACCAAGGATAATCATGTAGTAGTTACAAGTATATTCTTTGTGATTTAAATAGCCAAATGTTATAACTGATGATTTGGCAGTCATCTTCTCCCGTGCCCAGACAATCACTTCTCATTTTCTTGACGCGTGCGAATGAAAGGAGGTGGACGTGACAGAGGTAACAAAAATTTTATTTAGCAATTAATCACGTTATCGCTTGGATTTAAATCAGTACATTTTGCATCCAATGAAAACAAAGAAGTTAACAAATAAACTGGACAATATTCTGGCAATTTCGTGATATTTTCACAGTTGTGGTCTTGACTGGTCTTGAAATAAAATCCCGAGTCCTCAATGTCCGAGACTGAGACAAGACTGAGGCCAAATGTTGTTGAGTCCAAGACAAGACCAAGACCATCAAAAAGTGGTCTTGAGACCAGTCTTGAGTACTACAACACTACATGAATAAAAGAGCTCCACAGTGACTGGTCTGAATGACTATAGACCGGTGGCCCTCACCCCGATAGTCGCTAAATGTTTTGAGAAACTGGTCATGTCCCACATCAAGGCAACCGTCAACATCAATGAGGACCCTCATCAATACGCATACCGTGAGAACCGATCAACAGAGGACGCCATTTCTTCCGTGGTCCACACTGCTCTCACCCACCTGGATCAGAAAGACTCATACGTGCGTCTGCTCTTTGTGGACTTCACATCTGCCTTCAACACCATGATCCCCCAAACTCTGATAGACAAACTATCTACACTTGGACTAAGCCCCTCTATTTGTAACTGGGTACTAGACTTCTTAACAGACAGACCACAGTCCGTGAAGATCCACAACTTCTCCTCCTCCACCATAACCCTCAGCACTGGCTCTCCTCAGGGATGTGTGCTGAGCCCCCTTCTGTTCACTCTGCTCACATATGATTGTACAGCCACACTTCCAGGCTGTCATATTGTTAAGTTTGCAGATGATACAGCGGTGGTGGGATGCATCACAAACAATGATGAGTCCAGCTACAGACAGGAGGTGGAACACCTGGAGAGCTGGTGCAAAGAGAATAATCTTCACATGAATGTGAAGAAGACAAAGGAGATGATTGTGGACTTCAGAAGGAACAAACACACCCATGCCCCACTGATAATAGGTGGGTCTGCAGTGGAAGTGGTCTCCAGCTACAAATACTTGGGTGTACACATGAATGATAACCTCAGCTGGAGCAACAACACCACCAGCCTGATCAAGAAAGGTCATCAGAGACTCTACTTCCTCAGACGGCTGAGACGAGCTGGTCTGAGCAGCCCAGTTCTCACCTCCTTCTACAGGTGTGCAGTGGAGAGCATCCTGTGCTCCAGCATCAACGTGTGGCATGGAGGCTGCACAGTTGAAGAGAGGAAAGCTCTGCAGAGAGTGGTGAAGGCTGCACAGAAGTCTGTTGGAGTCAGTCTCCCCACCATCACAGACATTTACACCTCTAGATGCAGGAAAAGAGCCACCTGTATCATGAAAGACCTCACTCATCCAGCACACTCACTCTTTGCCCCACTCCCCTCAGGACGGAGGTTGAGGAGCATCAAGTGTAGAACCACTAGACTGAGGAACAGCTTCTACCCTGAGGCTGTTAGACTCATGAATAAATAAAAATAAAATTAAAATAAACACTGCAAAATATCACATCATGCTGATGCTGATCTGTTTTCTTGTTGCTGTGTTCATCTGTGTTCATCTGTGACCATCTGCTCATACAAACTCATGTTCGTGCTGCTGTTTATTCCCACTATATTAGGCTTAGTGTATTACTAGTTGATGTTTTTCTTAGTTAGTTCTAGATGTTATTACTGTTTTTCTCTTTCATTTGTTGTTGGATGTAACTGGGACCTCGTGTACATAATCTCGTTTTCATCTCATGTACCACATGCGGTGCAAATGACAATAAAGACTCTCTGACTCTGACTCTGACTCTGATATACATACAGGTAGTCCCCTACATACGAACGAGTTCCGTTTCTACGTCCGTTCATAATTCGAAATTGCCGTAAGTCGAAAAACACATACACACTGGCCGCCACTGGCCGCCCCATATACACATACATGTACGGTACTGTACAGTCACCAAGCACTTCGCCTATCCTAACACAGTACCCTACATAAATATCAAAAAACACATACAGTACATTTGGAGCCATAATTAAGGAAAAAAGAGTTAATTTCTTACTGGTAGCTGGTCAATTCTTCCTCCGTCTGTTAGCATGTTATCTCGTTGCACGTCCGAGCTCTGCAGCTTCCTGCTGCTTCACGCAGTCCAAACTGTTTACAGTAAGGCCTGTTAGCATGTTAGCTCCATACATGTGGAGCCATAATGAAGAGAAAAAAGAGTTAATAACTTACTGGGAGCTAGTGAAGCCGTTTCTCCGCGTGTTAGCATGTTAGCTCCGTGTCCCGGCAACATCCAAGGCTTCGAAGCTGTTTCTCCGCGTGTTAGCTTGTTAGCTCGTTGTCCCACCAACATCCGAGGCTGCCAGGTGGAGCATCAAGGCGAGCTCCCGGCCGCAGCAGGCCTTTCTGCCGCCCGTCGGCTCCGTGTCCGTGGGGCTGGCTGATGGCCAGGACAGTAGCAGCGGTATGGTCACCGGATCCCGCAGTGAGCTGGTGGTGTCGCCGGCGTGGTGAGATGCGGCGGAGTGATCGTCGGCTGCTGCTCTGGGCCTGAGACGTTCACAGAGTTCACCGAGCGTTTCCAGCTCATCTGAGCGAAGCAACCTCTGATCGGATACAAGGTCCGTCCAAAGCTGGCTGTCGAGGCCGGAGCTAACCGAAGCAAACCGAAAACTGCCGGACACTGCCGAAAACTGCCGGAAACTGCATAAATCAGCTTCTAAATAATAATGATAATAATAATAATAATAATAATAATAATAATAATAATAATAATAATAATAATAATAATAATAATACTTTATTTATAAAGCCATTTAAAACAGCCACAGCTGCAACAAAGTGCTGTACACATAAAATCAAGAACATTTAAACACATAAAATAAGATTTAAAAAAAAAAAATTGTTGTTTTTATGAGATGCATGACGTAACCCCGAAACGTCGTAAGTCGAGGCCGCCGTAAGTCGAGGACTACCTGTATATATATTTTCTTTCGGCTTCTCCCTTCATCAAGGCTCACCACAGAGAGCTAGTCGCACAATAGTCGCATATATATATATATATATATATATATATATATATATATTATATATGTATATATAATATATATATATATATATATATATATGTATATATATATATATATGTATATATCAGTGGTGGGCAACGCTAATCAAAAAATTAGTTCCACAATTTCTAAAACGCTTATTAATTTTTTTAGGTCCACAATTTCAAAAGCACAAATGTCTTATGAAAATTAGGGGAAGCTAATCTAATCCGCTATTTATATTCGACAATTGGTAGCCGGCAGCGTTATGCAATATTTGCACTACACTGCCAACTGAAAAGTAACTAAAATGATCCTAAAAGGATGAAATTACAAAAATCAAAGGATTTATTTAATACTTTACGTACATATATTCTATTCGGCCACGAAATTAACAAAAAAGAGAATGATCTTTTAATCCCTAAAACCACTTTTAAATCTCAAATACACGGGTGTGTCGCCACCGCATTTATACATAAAAGTAACCCAAATACATAAAACTAACGACTCACCGTCGAGTGGTCGACACAAAACACACAATAAAATCCTCCGGCCGCGTTAATTTGGCTTGAAACAGCGGGGTTCTCTGCGGATTTATCCAAGAAACCCAGCACAACCAGCTAGCCACAGAATTAGCCCCCGAGTTCACCTCTGACCCGGAAGATGTCAAGATGGAATAGTCCATTTTTAGTAGGGGGATACAGAAATCGACCGGTTTTTGTATTGCGTTTTTAATGATCGTTTTCATCGTAACTATAATTATTTTTATGTTAAATGTACATTAACAAGCATGAGCAATGTTAGTGATGTAGGTGACTGGCCGGGGCGGGGCCGGGGCCCCTGCTGATTTGGGCCCCAAGCAACGGCATCATTTGCCTACATGGTAGATCCGTGTCTGTTCTCCCCTCTGCTCCCCCTCCAACCCTCCCTCCTCTCTGCTCTTTACGGTGAGGGAGGGGAAAAAGGCAAAACAAGCAGCTACGGAGCCAGCATAAGAGCCTCTAAATAAGTTTATTCGTTTTTACTGATAGATAATTAGTTATTAGCGGTACTGCATTTTAAATAAAAATAGCACAAATCCGCTTATGAATTATAAAAGTTAGTCACTCCGCTGTTACGCTGACAAAAACGTTAGGTCCGCTGTAAGCGGATTAGCGCATTAGCGGTCCCTAGCGTTCATTTGCCCACCTTTGATATATATATATATATATATATATATATATACATATACATATATATATATATATATATATATATACATATATATATA
>JBBPBX010052690.1:0-11314 GCA_038048925.1 Garcialebias charrua
AGGAGAGGAGTGAGAGCCGACAGGCGTCCATTCTAGTCGTTTTGAAGTCACGTCCTCCTCATGGGGTTCCACAGAGTTCCCCATGAGTCCAAAATTTATTTCAAGCTCTGATTAGCATTATTGCAAACTGACCGTTAAAAGGAGCAGCTACAAGCACACATATCTTCACGTTTCGCTGTACATCTTGGCACACTACAGCCACAAATCTGTGCAACATTTTTTGTCTTGCAACGGTCTTGGAGACGTCATGAGCATCTCCACATCATCTAAAGAGTGCTAAAACTGTATTTTAACACCCACAGAAGAGCTTTCCTCTGACAGAAAGCATCTGAGGCAAATGACGGATCTAAAAATCACATTAATGATAAATAATTATTGAAAAGCTGGTCCATATCTGCCGTTTTTAATTTATAAAAGATTCTTCTTCAGATTACCGTAATTTTCGGCGTAGAAGTCACAGTTTTCTTTGCATAGATCTGTCAGTCCAGTGACTTATATACACCCCCCCCCAATTCATAATGTAATGTTTGACTGACGCTTTAAATTTAGAAGAAATGCAACAGCGAGTCCTCCCATGCCCGCTCTCTACACTCAGCTGGTGCAGGAGGAGGAACTCTGGAGAGCTCGTGGCTCCGGCCGCAATGGATGGATAAACGGTAGGATGGATGGTGCTGCGCCGCCCAGGCAAAATGAAGCCATTTTGACCATTAAAGTGCATTTATTAAGGAAAAGTTAAACTGAGACACACCTTTGTTATAATGTCGAGCGAACAAACAATTGTTTTGAAGTGTTAATCTTGTTAAATTTCAAAGAACTGCAACAGCGAGTCTTCCCGTGTGCATGCTTGCTTCACTCAGCTGTTGCAGGCGGAGGAACGCTGTAGAGCCACGCTGCACCCACTTCGTATGTTATCAACCATAAAATGGCCCCTATCAATTATTATCACCCCCATTTGTAGCGGTCAGATTGCCCCTCCTGTACCTCCTAACAGGTTTTAAGGTACGTTGTCACCGTTACAAGCGATGACAGCAAGCTCCGTCTTTTGCTACGTGTTAAAGTTTTGAGTAAAGCCACTGGCGTTAGGTTTAGGGTCTTGGTTAGGTTTCGGCACAAGGGTAAGGGGTTTAGATTTAGGGTTGTCCTATGGGTCAGGTTTAAGGTTAGGTTTAGGAAAACGGTTACATAAGCTGAAAAAAACAAAAACGCTACACTTCCGGGTTTACGGAAACACGTTGCCTACTCACAGCGATAACGCTGATAACGTTCTTTCAAACATGCTAGCAGGTAGATTGTAACCTATTCACCGCTACAAATGGGGATGATAATAATAATAATAATAATAATTAATTCAATTTATAACGCACTTTTCATTACTGAAAATCTCAAAGTGCTACACATATATTGAATGCTACACACATTCATAAACCGGTGGCGGCAGACTACCATGCAAGGTGCTTTCCAGTCCTACCGGGAGCAACTCAGGGTTAAGTGTCTTGCCCAAGGACACAACGACACATGGTGCGGGTCCCGGGAGTCGAACCGCCAACTTTCCGATCGGGAGACGACTGCCCTTACCACTACGCCACGGCCGCCCGGATGATAACAGTTGATAGTGCCCATAAAATGGACTGACAACATCCAAACCCACTGGTAGAGCTAGTGGCTCCAGCCATGATGGATGAATGGATGGCACTGCACTGCCCAGGCGAAATGAAGCCGTTTTGACCATTAAATAAATGCATAACAAACACGACTTATACGCCGGAAAATGCTGTAAACCATAAATGTAGGAGCGACTGTAATGTGCACGGCCAACAATGCACTTTGACAAGCCATGCATGTGAAAATCACTTGATCGCAAAAAGTGCAGTGAGACTATAAAAATAAAAAAAAAATCAAGTATTTTTGTGCAAGTATGAGTCAACAACTAGTCTGCAACAGTTCCAGCTCAGTGAGAGACCCCCTCCAGTCTGACTGGGAAGAGGAAGTGTCCTCTTTAAAACATGGACCCTGTGAATGTGAAGTGGGACAACTGTCCAGCGTCACTAAAAGCTTCCCCTCAAAGCGCTGATCGTGCAGTTCACTGAGCAGTATCACGGCCACAGCTACATTATTAATGACACTAATGGGACCAAAAACACAAGAGTGTTGGGAGAGGGGCTGAAGAGGCACAATTTAAGTGCAACAAGCCCCTTCGCCCCCCACTCACAGCCACATCTCCCTTTACCTACAGCCGTCCTCACAGCCGAACACGAAAACTCCAAACGCGGCGCTGCTCGGCTCAAACGGGGACAATTAGACCGAGTCTCATATTTTATTAAAGAAGGCACTCCCCGTCTGATTCCTGATGGCCTTTAGCTTCCCTCTCACAGCCCTAACAAAGCGCCGATGCATAAATTAAATACATCTCCGCCGAGCACTTTTCGCATGCAGTCGCTGCATATGGTCGAGTTTACGAATGTTTACATGCAGGGACTGCGAAGGGGGCTCGTGCACGGAAGTTCAAATCAGAAGGAAAACAACGCGCCTGCAGAGGGATAATTGAAACGAATGGGGAAGGGAGCTTTGCAGGTTCAGCCTGGCTGCAAAGAAAACAAGGGCTTTCAAGCTCACTAATTCAAATAATTGTTTACGCTGGAGGTCTGCTGTTTATCTGGGCTCGTTTGGTCAGTGTCGCTCCCCAACTCTGCCCCCAGACAGTAATAAGAGCAGGAGGTGAAAGCAGATACAGAGAGGGGAAAACCTCTTGTTGTTGGTGACTCTGACAACTCTCTGCAGAACTCACTGACATCCAGGTTGATTCATTTCCCCTGACCCTTCCCCTCTCAGTCCCATCAGCACTTTCTTCATGCGTTCTTAAACCGGGTCTGAACCCGAAGCACCAGACCACCCTCGACGAGCACCGTTAATTACATTGCATCAAACTGTCTCGGGATCCATTCACGTAAATCTGGTGGCTGCCTACGCGCCGATGTGTCTCCCTACCTGCCTCCATATCATTACCGTATTTGCCGCCTGATAACTCGCACCTCTCTATGAGTCGCTTTGTCCAATTATTGGCAATAAATTGGAAAAATTTATAAACGTGGCGCACCTCTATTTAAGTCGCATCTATTATGCGTCACCGCTACGCCACGCGTCAGCGCCTCATTTGCCCTGCTGAGAATGGCGGCCACAGGAGCGAGCGCGCACGGATGGATTTTACAAGATGAACACGGTAAAAACAACTATTTGTTTGCTAAAAATTATAGCAAAGATGTGTCTTAGCTGAACTTTTCCTTATTAAATGAATGCAATTGTCAAATCAGCTGGATAAAAAAAAGTATTTCGCCATGTGCACGCGCGCAGGTGGACGGCTTTATTTCTTTAAAATTTAGCTAAATAAACGTTTAGAAATATGTTTCTTAGCTAACATTATAGCACAAGGGTTCCTGAGCTTAACAGTTCCTTAATAAATTCACAAAATGGTCAAATCAGCTGGATTTAAATTGTTTCGTTTTGACTTCTTCCAAACCGTCGCGTGCGCTGCAAAAATAAATTATAAATAAATCGAATTTTAGCTAAAAAATCTCATACAGCTAACAGTTTGTAAATGACCACCAAGTAATTACTTTCTGTAAGTTTAAAGAAAATCTGTCCTGTCGTTCATGAGCTATTTGCAAAATAGTACCCGTTAAAGCTGCTATATGTAACTTTTCTAACAATATATTTTTAACATATTTCTTCACTCTGTCACTAGATTGATGTTAGAGAGGTAATCTCTGAAAAAAACTAAAAAAAAATATTGTCCCCTTGCTTCTCCAGGTGGTAAATAAGCATTTCTAAAAAGAAAAAGTGACCCGCCATTTTCCAGCCAATAAAAACAAAGTTTGTAACCAGCCAATAAAAACCGAGCTTGAATTTGAATCAGCCAATAAAAACAGAGCTTGAATTCAAATTTCAACAGACCACAAGGGGGCAGAGCCATATATGGCTCTGAGGGGGAGGGATCAGAATGCTTTGCTTGTTGAAATTTTTTCTAAGTTCTGCTGTTCTACAGAAACTGCAGACTGAACCTTTAAAAACACGGAGCTACAAGCTAACCTTAGCTAAACAACTAAGCAGTGGCGGCTGGCCATTTTATTTTATGGGGGAGCGCCATAAACTGTTGAATTTTTTTAAACATGTGTAGAAGTGTGCATATTTATGTTTGTAGTAAAGTAAAGTAAAAGTTTGATCATGTTTTTATTTGTATATATCAGGTGTATCCATTTGTATAAAACTATCATTAATAAAACATGGTTCATCTTCACCTTGTTTGAGGCATCAGTGTGAAAAGAGAATGGGAGTGTTCTGCTTCCACTTTTCAATTTTTGGACAACTTATATTCTGTTATCATTATTTTAGTAATACAATTAGAACTGGAACCAGAAACTGTGAGCCCGTCTATTAGAACTGGAACCAGAAAAGTTTGAACCCTGCTCCAATGCTGCGGGCCTTGCTGCCCTTCCACTTGGTCTCTTGGACACATAAAACATCTACCTTCCTTCTCTGCATCATGTCAGCCAGCTCTCTACCTTTGCCTGTCATTGTCCCCACATTTAGAGTTGCAACCCTCAGTCCTACATTCTTCACTTTCCTCTTCTCCTCTGTCTCCTGACACGTTTCCCTCCTCGTGGTCTTCTACTAACAGTAGCACAATTTCTGCTGACACCGTTTGTCAACAGCACCGGTGGCGGTCGTTGGAGGTTGTGCAGGTGGTAAGAGGAGAGACAGACCGGTAAGGAGAGACAGACTCCTCCTCCTCACCTGAGAAATCTAAAGAACTTCAAAAGTTCTAAGACCAGAAACCATGGAGAAACTCAAAAATCCAGAACCAGCTGGTCCACAACTTCTATAGATGCTGGTCCACAGCATCCAGAACCAGCTGGTCCACAGCATCTAAAACCAGCTGGTCCACAACTTCTATAGATGCTGGTCCACAGCATCCAGAACCAGCTGGTCCACAGCATCCAGAACCAGCTGGTCCACAACATCTAAAACCAGCTGGTCCACAACTTCCAGAACCAGCTGGTCCACAACATCTAAAACCAGCTGGTCCACAACATCTAAAACCAGCTGGTCCACAACATCTAAAACCAGCTGGTCCACAACATCCAGAACCAGCTGGTCCACAACATCTAAAACCAGCTGGTCCACAACATCTAAAACCAGCTGGTCCACAACTTCCAGAACCAGCTGGTCCACAACATCTAAAACCAGCTGGTCCACAACATCTAAAACCAGCTGGTCCACAACATCTAAAACCAGCTGGTCCACAACATCTAAAACCAGCTGGTCCACAACATCTATGAGTTACTTGCAAGGGGCTTTGTTTTCATTCTCCAGATCAATACAGTGTTAAGAGTATAACACCACCAGTGACATTTATTTAGTACAGGTATATAAAATTATTAATATTTGATAATTTTTATAAGCAAATTTAAATAAATGTAGCCATCCCATCAGAGTCCATACTGTACAATAATAACCTGCACTGGCAACCTAACTCCACAAACAAACAAAGAACAAAACAAACTCACTCACCAGTTGCCACTTTTAGAAACAGTCAGCTGAGCTGAAGGCTTTTATCACAAACAGACTCAGAGCCACCAAAAAGTGGAGAGGACATCAGTCAGAAATGGTAATATAATATAATAATAATAATAATAATAATGTCACATTTTTGTCATCTGTGTATGTTTCCATACAAGACGAAATTTGACTCTGCATTTAACCCAATCACCACCAGGTGGGGCAGTGGGCAGCTATAGAAAGCGCGCCGGGGAGCCATATCAGGCTAGCATTAGCATGTTAGCTAACAAACTAACCAGTTGCCATGTTTAGATTAACAGTCAGCTGGAGGCTTTTTTTCACAAACAGCCATAAATTAAGAGGCATATCAGCCAGAAATGCAAATAGACATTAGATAAAGGGCTTCAAAACTTACCTGAGCATGCCTGCTTGAGTCACTGACACACGGCAAATTTTCCAGACAAATTTTTTTTTTAAATAAATAAATAAACGCCGGAAACACGCGATCGGTAGGCAGAACTCACGTTAGATGTCCTAAGGGCGGTGAAATCTGCACCCAACGTTATCCCATTGTTTTGTAAGGTGACGGCATCAGTACGCATGCGCCAGCTATAATTAGAGTCAATGGATCAGATAAGAGCGCCCCAAAACAGGAAGTACGTCACGAATCGAAACAAACAATAACTCATCGTTACTCATAAAATATTTATCCTACACAACTAGAAACAGTTTACATGTGCTTTGTGGACTTGGAAAAGGCATTCGACCGCGTCCCTCGGGGGGTTCTGTGGGGGGTACTCCGGGAGTATGGGGTACCAGGCCCATTGATATGGGCTGTTAGGTCCCTGTACGACCGGTGTCAGAGCTTGGTCCGCATTGCCGGCAGTAAGTCAGGCTCGTTTCCAGTGAGAGTTGGACTCCGCCAAGGTTGCCCTTTGTCACCGATTCTGTTCATAACTTTTATGGACAGAATTTCTAGGCGCAGCCAAGGTGTTGAGAGGATCCGTTTTGGTGGCCTTAGAATCGCTTCTCTGTTTTTTGCAGATGATGTGGTCCTATTGGCTTCATCAGATCGTGATCTACAGCTTTCGCTGGAGCGGTTTGCAGCCGAGTGTGATGCGGCCGGGATGAGGATCAGTTCCTCCAAATCCGAGGCCATGGTCTTGAGCCGGAAAAGGGTAGCATGCCCTCTCCGGGTCGGGGATGAGGTCCTGCCCCAAGTGGAGGAGTTTAAGTATCTCGGGGTCTTGTTCACGAATGAGGGAAAACTGGAGCGTGAGATCGATAGGCGGATAGGTGCAGCATCCGCAGTGAAGCGGGCGCTGTACCGGTCTGTCGTGGTGAAGAGAGAGCTGAGTCGAAAGGCAAAGCTCTCAATTTACCGATCGATCTACGTTCCCACCCTCATCTATGGTCATGAGCTTTGGGTTGTGACCGAAAGAACGAGATCTCGGATACAAGCGGCTGAAATGAGTTTTCTCCGCAGGGTGTCTGGACTCTCCCTTAGAGATAGGGTGAGAAGCTCAGTCATCCGGGAGGGACTCGGAGTAGAGCCGCTGCTTCTCCACATCGAGAGGAGCCAGTTGAGGTGGCTCGGGCATCTGGTTAGGATGCCTCCTGGACGCCTCCCTGGTGAGGTGTTCCGGGCATGTCCCACCGGGAGGAGACCCAGAGGAAGACCCAGGACACGCTGGAGGGACTATGTTTCTCGGCTGGCCTGGGAACGCCTTGGGATTCCCCCAGAGGAGCTGCTCCAAGTGGCTGGGGAGAGGGAAGTCTGGGCCTCCCTACTTAGGCTGCTACCCCCGCGACCCGACCCGGATAAGCGGACGAAAATGGATGGATGGATGGATGGAACTAGAAATATTGGTCTAAAAAATTGGTCTAAAAATATGGGAAAAATCCATTAACACGTCTCACCTCTCTATTAGTCGCAGGGCATGCAAATTAGGCAAAAACGTGCGACTTATACACCGGAAAATACGTTACCTCCATCTGCTCCAGCGTGTAATGTGACAGCCCTCGTGTTGCCCGCTCAGCTGAACTCCTGTTTACACGGCGTTCGGAGCTCCCGTCGGTGCCAACAGAGCCGTTTACGGTGGTGAAGCAAGTGCTGGGACATCGCCGCGGGGCTTTTCACACTGACAACAAGCAGTTGCTCAACAAGACGAGCCTTAAGCGGTTCTCATCAAAAAGAAAAACACTTTTAAACGTGTGGAAATGCAGATAAAAGTTGCGCAAACGACACATCCATACCATCATGTGGCTTCATTTATGGTTTCGCCACGTTCTGAAGATTGATTTCACTGTAAAACAGAATTCAAAACAATGAGGAGACAAGTGCAAACTTAACACAGGCCTCGTTTCATAACGGCGATGGAAAAAAGCAATTTCTGGTGTGAATTAGAGGCTTAACATTCCTCGGAGGAATGCATCTCGCCTGCCGTCTTTTGACGCCACAGTTTCAGACTGAGAACGTCTCATGCTGAGGAACGGTGGAGCTATAATTTCTCAATGCAGGAAAAAAGTTGTGTGAATGTTAATAAGTTAATAAGTCTTTCACATTTACTGAGATCCATTTACCTTCTGTACGTCTTTCAGCTCATTTGGCATGTTTTGTGCTATTTCGACAGTTCAAAGGTTCAGCTCGTTCAGGACATTCCTGCTATGACGTCTGGTATTTGAGAAAGATCTACTTTTAGAAATATTAAGTCCAGTCTGCCGTGTTTTTAATTTTAAAATGAATGTAGCGCTCAATAGACACTTAGGCGCTTTGAGTTGTTTAAAACATGTTACTGCTCATTTTAGCTTTTACAGTATAGCTTATTTCAGCTTCTTTGTGCTAATTCTCTCTCTCTCTCTACACACACACACACACACGCACGCACGCGCGCGCACGCACGCACGCACATATATATATATACTTTGTGTATATATATACACACACACACACATATATACTTTGTGTATATATACACACACACACATGTACACACACACACACATGTACACACACATACAGTATATATAAATATTAGGGGTGCGAGTCTCTCAGTGTCTGGCAATTCGATTCCAATTTTAGGTGTCATGATTCGATTTAAAATCTATTTTCGATTCAGAAACGATTTTTCTATTGAAATGGTCATACATTTTGTTTAAATTTATGTAACTGACATGATGAAAAGATTAAACAGCACTGTAAACAAATGGAACATTTATTTATAACAATAATTTTAGGTCTATTATTGTATCAAATCTTTTCCCAAATACATATAATTTTGTGCTAATTTCTTCTTTATGTGCTTTTTTTTGATAATTTCAACTTGCCATCTTTCAGCCTGTTTTTGTTCATTTCAGCTTTTCTTTTTTTTTTCCAGCCACTAGTTTGCGAATGTCAGCTATTTCTTCTCATTTCAGTTTCTTTTTTTTGCCATTTTTTTGTGTTATTTATTCAACCTCTTTCTGCCTATTTTAGCTCGTTCTGCTCTTTTCTTCTACATCTCTTCAGTCTTTTTCTTTACATTTCAGTTGTTTTTCAACTTATTTCTGATATTTTTCCCCTTTGCTTTTAGCAAATGTCAGCTCTTCAAGTTCAACTCACATCATCAGTTTAGTGATGAAACATTTTCAGCCTGGTTTCAACTTCTTCAGCAGCTTCCAGCAAAAATCATTCAGCAGTGTTCACCCTGCATTTTTCACAGTAAATGCTACTTCTTTAGTTAACAGTTTAAAAAGATGCTTTTACATGCGTTTCTGTCTTGTAATCTCATGTTGGGAAACGCTGCAACCCTGTAAAAGTTTCTGTTTGCATCAAAGAATAAAATAATACGACTGTAATGTGTTTGTCTGAACTGCAGCATTTTGCAAAGTGACCCCTCTCGTGTGAAGCATGTCACAGAAAACAAAAAGGAAACTGGAGAACAGTGACGCTGCACCGAACCTGAGCTGAAGCCTTTGATTTCATGTTTTTACTCTGGCTGGCTCTCTGCTCTGCTCACATCTTGATCATCCACTAAAACAAATATGTGGCGCACAAACACTCCCCTCCTCGCTGCATGCATAATTCACCAGGCATCCAATTATATCTGAAAATAATTCCATGTGCAATATTAATAGAATACGCTGTGCCCCAGAGGAACTCTTAATGTAAGTAAAAACTAAATTGAGGTTGTCACTGTCTCGGCGATGAACTTTCCTCAAGAACAAACCTGAAGTGGGCGAAGTAATTCAACAGGTGGTGAGTCACGGCAGCTCTTACCTCTTTGTGCTCAATCACACATCAGCTACAATCCTTGCTGCTCACAGGCTCAAATAAAATAAAACCATGATACTGACGGGCTTTGGACTTTCCTTTGGTTGCATGTAAGTCGCCATTAGTAACATCGTATCAGTCTATTTAAGCAGTATTCCAAAGTTTTGATGACCGTAGACTTATTAACTGATATTTAAACATAAACCACTATTTATTTTATGTTAAACTCAATTGTTAAACTATGTTATGTTACTATGTGAAATAAGCTATAAAAGCTAAAATGAGCAGTAACATGTTTTAAACAACTGTTATGTTAAACTCAATCTGTTATATACATTTGTATATATTAAACAGAAAAACGGGGCTTTGTTTAAAAACGCTCTTACGTTTTTGATACAGGTCATAAAACTGACAAGTATTCATGACAGAGTCAGAGTAAGAAGGATTATTTGTTAATTAACTTTAGTATTTAAATGTAAAGAACAGCATATATTACCTCGGTGACAAAATGAAGAGGTTCTTATGTCTTGTTTCATTGGAAATATGAATGATGTTTTTCAGAACGTATGTTAGAATAAACATATAAAATAAAACAGATAATTTAAAAGGGACTCATTTTTTAAACTATAAATTAATGTTGAATAATTATTAGATACATTAATTAAGGTATTACCATTTCAGTGCTCTGTAGACGAGTTTAGATCTGCTTGCTGCTGCAAACACGGAGTCCTGCTCACTTCCTGAACGTAAAAGCTCAAATGTACAGTGGCAGCAGACCTAAATCAGAACCTGCTGTTTATTGTTCATCACTCGAAATAACTTCGGCTTCCCAAACTGAAGACAAATTGCTAAAATCTCCACTTATTGCTAGCTAAAATTGCTAAATTTGTCGGATCCTAAAATTCTCCACCATTGTTATTCAATGTGCGTTAGAGCTGACTCTCTGGACGCTACATCACAGACGACGTATGTGGAAATACCAGGATTTCCTGAGGCGACACACGGCGCCAAATTTAAAATCAAATTTAAAGCAAAATTTAATATATTTCTCATTTTGCTATTAAAAACGAACATAGTTGAATGATACAACATATATATTTTGTGTGATTTTATACAAATTTCCAACATCATGTCAGTGGACCTTTAAACAGCTTTTTAGAACGTCTTTAGTAAAAATCTTTGTTGGCCTTTTAGTTTTTGGCTCATTGTGTGAATGTTTATGAAGAATTCACTGTGATCCTTTTTCCTTCCTGTACATTTTTCAGCATCTTTCTTGTTCCACGATTTTTGTGCTGTTAAACAAATCATAAATCAAAACGTTCAGCTTTTTCAGGACAATCCTGCAATGACTTTTGGTATTGGTGCAACTTTAGCTTTTTGAAATATTTAACCTTTTCTGCCATTCTTCCTCCCTCATAGAAAATGAACTGAACTCATTTATACATCCTTCAAATCTTTAGATCTGTTTATATTTTACTGCTCCTTTCACATTTTGTTCAGCTTCAGCTT